>QLOH01001156.1:0-104065 GCA_026901365.1 Sesbania bispinosa | reverse complement strand
TTTATAGCATTAATTAATTTATTTGTTCCTCCTCCTCATCCTTCCCCCATTGCTATTGTATTTACGACCGAGCTCTGTAGCACGTCCCCCGTGGCACTGGCCGTCTTAAAAGCCGTCGATACGTCTTGTAGAGATGGCTTTTCGTTGTGTAGATCGTCGCTAAATTGGTGATTTTCTTGTAGTGTCTGTTCATTCTGAAACTTCATTATTCAACGTTGGATTTAAATTAAACAATACTATCTCATGTAAATTCATACAACTTGAACACAAATTCTTTTTTTATGTATATTAAACAGTAAGACCCCAATAAAATTTGGGGTGTGTCCAGGGTGAAGACCGGTGATCCCATGTTGGTCAAAATGTAAAAATAATAATTTAAATAATCTTAATCATCAAATTCAACACTCATTTATTATGAATAATATTAAACCAATTTCTAGTTCTACTTTATGAAATATTGGTTGAAAGAATAAAAATCCAATCGATAGTGCGTACCGTGTAATGTGAAGTTTCTTCTTTCTTCTTTCTTCTTTCAATTTCAACTTTAACTTTATGAGCACTCCAATTAAATTCGCATAAGTTGTATTGTAAATTTATAATTTTCCTTAAACTAAACTGAAATAGTCCATATAAGGACTATTTAATAAAAAAAATAAATTATTCATTCACTTTAATAATCAGTGATATGTGGAGGTCGGACTAGGTGAGAGGGAAGCCAAATTTGTTTGGTCCACCTAAAATTATAATCGTCCTAAATTTATGATGTTTGTGAGATATGTAGGCACAAAATTTTAGCAAGGTTAAGGGAAAATTTAATGTGATACATTCCCAATTACTCCCTGAAGTATTTTTTGTATACGAGGTACCACTGTATCTTACAGAAAGCAGTTCCTAGCTACTCGAGCCAATAGGACCATTATGGTGTATAGCTCTCACCCAAAGTAGGCTGCATACCAATGGCTTAATTTGAGACCACTAATTATTATAATATATAGTTCCACACGCCAGCTGGTTCACGCACTCGGTGTTGGTCTCTAGTCCTGGTTATAGAATCACTTTTACTAATTCCCTATATTAAAAAAAAACTAGTTAAAATTAGTTTATAGTTTTTAATTTTATAAAAATTTATAATACTTTCTAAGATTACCCTTATTGAGAATTTATCAATTCATTAATCTCTCTGCCCACCTTAATTATCTCTTTCAATATTTCATTAACTTCTCTATACACCTAATTAAATTTTTTAATGTCCTATGCCAAGTAGGACCTTATGGTGGTAAAACTCTCACCCAAAGTACTGCATACCAATGGCTTACATTTGAGACCACTAATTAAGTTAGAATATATAGTTTCCATGTCAGCTGGTTACCACTTGGTGGTCTCTATCCTAGTTATAAGTCACTTTTAACTAATTCACATATATTTAAAAAAATTTGGTTAAGTTAGTTTATAGTTTTAAATTTAAAAAAAAAATTATACTTTCTAAGATTACCCTTATTGAAAAATTTATCAAATTTATTAATCTCTCTAACCCACCTTCAATCTCTTTCATATTTCATTAACTTCTCTATACACACCTTAATTATCTTTTTTAAGTCCCATTAAAAGATGCACTTCAACTTACTAATAATACTCATATAAAATGTAAAATTTATTTAAAGTACTGTAAGAGTGATTCAATATGATTTAAACCTGGAAAAAATATTTAACACTCATAGATTTTCTAAATTGATTTATGAGTCTAATTATTAGCAGTGATATAATAATTATGTATTGCCACATCATTTATGAATATGACACCTTATGTATTATTGATTAATTAAATTACGTGGCAACCATCACTGATGTTATGTAAATTTATTTATACTGACAATATATATTATTACTTCATGATGTAATAAAGACCACAAGTGTATACAAGATAGGACCAGATGGAGTGCATTATCAATCATGAGTTAATATTTGAAAAATCATAAAAATTAATTTTTAATTGGTGATTTTATTCAACTTATAAAATCTTAAATCAATCCTTAATTTTAAAAATATAAAAACCTCATATCTATCTAAAAAAGTAATTAATTTTCACCAAAAAGTGTTCGAATCATAACAAGGTCCGTGATTTAACCCTCGAACAGACTATATCTGCAAGGTCAAGAGTTTAACTTTACCTAACCCACTACACATATGTTTGTTAGTGATTCTTGGTTAAAACAAAAAAAAAAGTCATTTCCATGGAGACAAAAGGAAGAAAATTACTCTTAGCTTTCAAAATAAACTATAATGTTCTTGAATTTTTTGGTGTATAAAGTTTTTGTTTGTGTAAATTGGTCTCTAAATTATAAATTTGTTGATAAGTTTCTTTTGTAACATAAGTTAACCTAAATAAATAATAAAAAAAAAATAATATAAGCTCTTCTAAATGTCTAAATTATATGTGTCATTTTAAAAAAAAGGTATATCATATCCTTTTTAAAATTAAATTTTGACCCGATATATAAAAAAATTGAAAAAAACTGAAAATTGAAACCAAACTTTTAATTTTATTTTTTTTATCTTATTTTTGGATTATTTTGAAACAATTTCAAATAATTAAAACTAAACCCGTATATGTATATATGTATTGTTGGAAAAAAATCAATTCAAAATTTCCAAACAGCCGAAATGGTTTCTAATTCATTTTGAATTGTACTTATTTCTTATAATCACCTTTTTAACTCATTGGTGGATTTCACATTCATCTTTGAAAGAAGATGGCACTTTTTAATGGCCTTGAAAAGTCACAAACAATAATTTGTACCTATTAATCCTTAAAAGAATTGATCTCCCCTCCATATAAAGGGGTTCTTGATAAGAGCTGAATGAAGCATCTCAATTCCAAGAGGTGTTAGTGAACTGACAAGTGGTGACTGTGTAATAAGTGTATCTTGTGAGTGGACAATCCTTATAACTCATAATGGGCTAGTTAGGTACACTCAGTTTTTGTAGAGTAATAATTAAAGCTTTTAAAGTGAGAGAACTCATCACACTCGAGTGGCTTACCATAGGTTGCTTGCTCACAGGCCAAGTTGTCAAAGTGAGCCAACTCGGGTGACCGGTTAGGTTAAAATGAGTTGAGCCAGGTTGGGTCATTTTTGGTGAGTTGAAAAAATTCAACCTGACTCGACTCTACCCACCGCAGGTTGATGACTCACCTAATTTAAAAATTAATAAAAATAATTAAAAACAAAACAAAAAATAAAAATAAAAATACTTTAGAAAATTTAAAATTAAATAAAATTAAAATGTGACCAACTCGTCTAAACCCGGCTCGAACTCACTTTGACCCGCGAGTTAAGTAGTTAACCCACTTGACCCACGAAAGTGAGCCTAATTTGTACCAATCCAACCCCACTGGTGAGTCGGGTTGGGTCGGTTGGCTCACCCGAGCTCAACCCATACTGACAGCTTTAACAAAAGGTGAGTCGAGTCGAGTTGGTTCACTTTTTTTTATGAATTGAAAAAACACTAACCGACTTGACCCTCATGAGTCGGTGGTTAGTGATTTGCTCAATTATTTACAAAAAAAAGTTGAAAATCATTAATAATAAAAACATTACAAAATCAGGAAATGCAAATATTATAAAATGAATGATGCCTAACTTCACAAAGCAACATTGTAAAGAGAGCATGGATGCAAACTGTAGAGAGTAAAACAATGATATAGAGAGAGTTCAACGAACAACGAGGTGTGACTATTCGCTAGTCCTTTAGGACCATGTAGAACACCACAAAGCAATCACCCACGACTAGCTTGCACATCAATCAAGGTCGGGCGGGTTTTGCTTTCCCTGTCCCTGCCCTCCCCCGAAAGATTGGGCGGATTCGGGTTTAAAGATAGCATGTATGAATATGAAAGCTCAACCTCATCCCTATGAGTCCCAGTTCGTTCGGGGAAACCCTGGGGTCTTATCTTCTCTATTTTTTTTTCACTTTTTTTTTTCTTTATTTTTACTACTTAATGACATGTTTTTAAATAAGTCTATATATCGACTATATTCTAATTCAAATAATTTTCAAATATAAAAATTGGAATCCTAAAAAAATAAGAAACTTATAGAACTCGTATTATATTTAAGGAAAATATAAAAATTTGTCTTTATTATTTAACTTTAGTATATATTAAAATTATATGATTATTATATTGGGGCGTGTGCAGGTTCTGGTACCCACCCAAACCTCGCTCCCACCCCGTCAAAGGAGCGCGGGATGGTTTCGAGATCGGGTTCGGTCAAAGAGAGTTTCCCCCCGTCAAAGTCAGGGTGGGATGGTCGGTACCCCGCGGGTTCGGGTTTGATCGTCATGCCTAATTATGAAGTGATCAAGATGAAAAAATAATTATACTTCTGAAATTTTATAAAAATTCTTAGAAAAATGACTAAATAAAATTATCAAAAGAATCATGTAAAAATGACTTAAGAGAATAATTTTATTCCTACCTCCCATGAAAAAAATCTTGGCTAACGCTGATTGAATCTTTTTTTTTTGCATGGTGGTATTGGGTTTGTATTATTATTACTATTACATATCCATGGCCCTAGATTGTGACACTTTTATGCCATTAATCCGGTAAAATAGGCTAGCCTGACCGACTCGTCTGCAAAATAGCAGGATTGAACTTTTTTAGAAGTCCAAAACTTATGGGCTTTTGGCCTAACCCCGATAATTCTATTACCTGCAAAAACTCACAAAAAGGTCAGACAGTCCGCAAAACCCCACAAAAACTAGGCTACCCCAACAAAAATACAGGACTCTGACACTTATTTTAAAGACCGATAATCCCGCTACTCGAATTAGACAGGCCGGATAACCCTATTAACCAGCTCTATGTGTCATCCATACTAAAACCGTGTTTAATTTACATATTTGATCCACGTTTAAAACGTAATTTTTGATAAAACCAAACACAATAATAAATTCCTAAATGATGATCAAGTGTTGTATATCACGAATGAATAATTGAATATATGGGCATGGCCATTGGCCGGTGAGTTCATTCCGATTTAGCTAGTGGCCCCACCTACCACTTTCCGTGGTGCAACTTCCAGCGGCAGGTTCTCTCATGGAACAATGACCATGATTCCTTCCCTTCCAATTCCATCATCTTCTTGAAATTTTTGGTTTATTATTTTTTTACGGACGTTTTTTTCTTTATTTTTTTGTTTATTAAATTAGTAACATGATAAATTCACATTTTTTAATGTTATAAATAATTGTATTGAGATATTTAAATTTGAGTATGATTATTTTTTAATGCTAAAACTAAACATACTTTTGTTTTCCGATTCTCAACTCGTAATTCATTGCTCATTCATTTTTTGTGATAGTTTTACAGTTTTACTAATCCTATTATTCATTAATAATATTGATGTGATGTTAAATTATACGTTTATAATAATAATTTAATTTTGAATAATGATTATTTCTTATATTCTTTAAATTTTTTACTTAAATTCATATTTGTTGTTCTCTTTTTTGATGCTTTTCTTACCCTGATCTTTTACCTCCAGCGACCTTTGCCCCCCTCCCCGCTTTCGGCTTCGGCCTCCGCCCATTTCGCTTTTTACGTCTCATTTTCCGACACGCTTGTGCCTTTGCGCCAATCTTCTAACTTCTTTATTATCTTGTAATGTGAACGATACGGGAACAGATCTTCTCTAGTTTATTTTAAACTGGACATCCCTACATTAAAAATACTTATTTCATACATAAATTAAATCTTGAAAAAATCAACCACCACTTCACAGCCCTAAATTTAAAAAATTGCAAACTCTGCAACCGCAGAGGATCCTTGCCCGAAAGATACACTCAAAAGAGAATACTCACTTTCTAGAGAATTGATATATACTATATAGTATAGTCTAACTGATCATAGGTCGATAAAATTTTGTCTATTATTTAACGTGAGGCTTTTATAATATTTTAATTTCGTCTATATTTTTCAATATACATCTTTGTTGTAGTGTAACTATGTTCCGTCTTAAACGCTCTCAAAAATACCTATGGCAAACAATTAATTAATTCGATTACTTAAATCTTGCAAACCTGGGAAGAAAATGTACACATTTCAAATATGATATTATAATATAATGTTTTTGTTATAAGCAAAAGAAATAAAATTAAGATGAGTACAGGGGTACTGAAACCATACACAGTAATCGTTGGACCAGAATGCCCAACAAAGATACACTCCACTACACACAGCCTATGTTATGCTCTACAATATTAGCCAAAATACATAATCAAAAGAAAAGCCAAAACACATCAAACAGGGGAACGAACTAGTATAAGGCCACCAAAAGCAATTAATCAAAACACATAACCCTGCAGTAGCCGAGGTGCAAGGTGCAGTAGCAAACAGCTCCCAGCCAAGCTTAGACTACCTTAGAATTAAACCACCAGAAATGATCAAAACCAACCCAAGTAACTATCAAATTAGAAACATGATCAAAACATGGTTGCATTCCAAAAACACCATCAAGTAAGGTAATTGCAGCAAGATATAAACCAGCAGTCACAAAGCAGAGTAGTAAAGATGTATCAGTCGCCTATAGATTCAGATACAGAGTTCAGACAGATAGTAGGATAACCAGACCTAGTTGAGAATGGAAATGAGAAACAGGAAGCCTTGGCTTTTATCCATTTCTAGGACCGGATTTTAATTAGCTCCAGAATTTCAACAGGATCTGAAACTGTATCATGGAAAACAGCAAGATTCCTAGCTAACCAAATTGACCATATGATTGACATCCAAATCACCGACCACTTAAGACGGTTTTGTCCACTACAGCTTGGAAGTCCCACAAACTGAGCAAAGTTAACATGACAGGAATTGTGAATAACAGATAAGAAACCACACCATTCCAAACATAACATCCAAATTTTATGAGAATAAAGGCATTCAAAAAAGAGATGGGATGTGCTTTCCTCATAATGACCACACCAAGCACAATAGCCTTCAGAAAGTGGAAGTACATTCCTCCTAATTAGATTCTAATGCTAGAGTACCATATATTTAGTTAATTTTGGTTCAGATTTGAGATGAAATCAATTAAAAACCGATTATATTCAAAATAGTTTGGTTTGGTTTCAAAAAAAATTTAATCAATCCAACAGATCATTTTTAACTAAGATAGCTGGTTTTTTTCCCACACATTATTTTTATAAATAAAATTGAGTTTTACATTATTGTAAAGTAAAAAAGTTCTTTATTCTCTACTAATTTAGACAAAATTAAATTAGTTCTATATATTTAGACCCAGTTTGGATACAACTTTTGTAGAAGAACTGTTAGAGAATAAAAAATAGAATGAATCTATGAGATAAGATGAATTTAACTTCTCCATAAGTTGAAATTGATTACTTATGGAAAAGTTAAATGGGAGAGCTTATGGAGAAAGTGGACTACAAAGACTAGTTTTTACTTATGGAGAAATTAAATTCATTTTAATTATTTTTTTATTATCTTTTTTCCACTAGATGTTCTTTTCCAGAAGTTGTATCCAAACTGGACCTTGACTTTTACTATACTTAACTTAATATACATTTTTTTATTTTTTACCTAAAATATTATTAAGTTGGATTAATATGATTAAATGCATTCACCGAAAAAAGCATTTATAAACATTTTAAAATCATAAGAAGAATAAATGAAAAAGTAAAAGTGTAGAAGAGAATTCTAAAATGTATAAATTTGAAAATTAGTTCTGGTTAAAGCAGATAAATTCAATAACTCAACCAATTACAAATGATTTGATTTAATTTTGAAGTGAAAATTTTGATTTAATTTAATTATTGAATTTATCGAGTCAATACAAAAGATAACACCCGTATATAATGCCTTGCACATTTATATGAATTTATTAAATGAACACTCTCCAACAAATGCCCCTAAACATTAATATCAATTCCTAATATTTCATATTTTACTCTTTTACATCTCTCTCACTTCCCTTTTCTTCTCATATTTTCACCTTCTCTCTTTTTCTTCTTTTTATTCTATATCTTTTCTCCTTACACTTGTATCGATATCACACCCACTACAAGAAATTTGTTTTTTAGCGACGGCCACGACATCGTCGCTATTAGCATCGATCAGGCCAATGCAACGGTTGTCGCTACAGACATCATCGCTACTTAGTAACGTTAGCAACGACTCTGGCTGACGCTAAAGGTATAATAATTTTTAAGAAAAAAAATTTAGTGACAACCCTAAAAAAATTGTTTTTCAGCGATGACCGTCGCTGAAGGAAATTTCTTTTAGCATCAGTCTTCGCAACGTAAGCGACGGTCTGGCCGTCACTAACTTTTTGTTATTTTTTCACTATATATAATATTTTGCGCTATACATTCTAAGAAACAAACTGGCGTAACAGTATTACTCCTTCTTTGTATTGGGCAGGTTGTGGGTTCGATTCTCACAATTGATCTGGGAAGGAATGATTATTTTTGAAAAAATATTTAGCGACGACCACGACACCATCGCTAATGATGCAATAGCGACGAGGCTAAAAGTCATTTTCTTGTAGTGACCTCATTCGAATATGAAAGAATTATTATCATACTAATATACAATTGTTTATTCCATAATTTGGTCAAACATGCAAATGTATCTCTCAATCACTCCGAGAATGAAATACGAATTCTTTTACTGGGTTCTTTTAAGCGTTGTTCTCGGGTGAATTTAACATGAATAGGAGAAAGAATAAAAAATGAAGATGCAAAATAACTTGTGTATTTAAACTTAATAGTAAACAAACATGAATATATTACATTAATAATCCCAGGAAAGTAAATTGCAGAAAATTAAACATAAAAGGGTACAGGAATAGAAATAGAGGTCTGCAGGCCCTATTTGCTCGTGTAACTAGTTGCTTTGGTCTTAGGATGAACGTTGTGGCTTCTCTGTCTTCATTCTATTTATAGGCTTTCTTCACATCTTTCTTAGGATAACCGCCTCTAACTGCCTGTGGTTTCTTCTTTTTTTTTGAGTCATTCTTACATTCCCACATCCCCACGTCTCTTCTTTTGAAATGAACTGCTAATAATTGCTATATGACGTGGATCATTGAGGCTCTGATATGACACTTTAACCATTGGGCTCAAACTAACATCTATAAACCTTGGAACTTCGATCTACATGCGTTGCCATCATATACCTTGAAGTTACTCTTGGTGCTTTGAACTAACAATCTTTAAACATTCAATGATGTTATTGTCACATTATTTACTGAATTTAATAACATGTGTTTATTGTCATATTTATTAAATAATGATAACATATCATTATACCGTATGAATTTTTCACACTATTTATTATATATACAAATATCCATGAGAAAGGTATAACATTTTGTTGAAGAAATCTTGTCGTGTATTATATGGCCATTGGAAAAGTATAACTCCTACTTTGAGTCATCGACATTTAGGCTTGCGATTGGTTCAATATTCAATAATGTCTCAAACTCTTTTGTTGCTAACTCAATGGCGAAGAACTTTCTGTAAAGAAGTCAAGAAGGTGTTCTTGTTCTACAAACACATGTCTCATCTTAATTTTACCAAAAAAAAAACACTTGTCTCATCTAGATCGTTGACAACGCACCACGAAGTCTTTTCAAATGAAAAATTAATAAGAAAAGTTATTATCCGGAGTTACATCAACATGTAAGCCTGCTCTAAAACTTAGCTCTCTTTAGCATATGTCCGTTCAGATCGAATTATTTGTTTTTTCTTTTTGGTGAAATAAAAGCACGTCTAGCTACCTTGTTTTTCTATGCTAGTCATCATTATTAGGTTTATACTTTTTCTGTTTTTCACCGTCCATATGCTCTCCGCCTCATCTCCAAATTAATTCTTCACACATCTTTTCATCATTTTTTAGAAACTGTTTTTAAGTGTAATATTTCCACATATGTTTCGCTTGCTATAATTCCACTCTTCAGTCACACAAATTTTCCTATTTTTCTCATCCAAATTTTCTTTGTCTCAATGAATTATTTGTCTATAGTGAATCAATTATTATGAAAACAAAACTAATGAGGCGCTGAAAATGTGTGCCATGTGAGGCGTACAGGACATAGTGGGGTTTGAGTTGACTTCATCTGCATTATTGATTGACTTCCCATGTATTATTCATGTAATCAACATAAACAGTGAATCCCCCAATATATTCTTAAGAGAAACTTTTTTACGAGCATTATTAGTGTCTATAGAAATAATCAATAAAAAGTCCATGCATGATATATATTTAAAAAAATCCTCCAATTTTTTATAAAAAATAATAACTAAATTATCAGGATCAATAAACAATATTTAATTAAATAAATTAATAATATCATAAATTCAAATTTTATTTCAGAAATATTCATATATATATATATAATACATCCAATAATATATGGGTGAGTACTATATGATTTTAACTTAGATTTCATTATAGATTATAGGTATAAAAGAAATATAATAATAAATTTACTCATGAATCTATGTTTCTTATAGTTAACATAAAAGAATACACATTTTCTCGATCCCTGTAAAAAATATCGGAGGAGGTAATAAAAATATATCAAAATTGTGTTAAAATTATTTTAATTAATATTATGCTTAACTTTGATTAATTTTTTATATAGATATTGTGCTCTGATCATATGTAAGAAAAATGTTTCCTTAAAGAATTAGAAAAGTTTGGGGACATAAATTTGGGTGACTACTGAACAATATATATAGGTTGCATTGACCAGCTATCTGCATGATGGCACAGATTGATTATCTATGGAAGAATATATGGCTTCAACCGTTTTTGGTAGTTGGGATATTTTCAGCCACAATATCACAAATGGAGGAACTGTGGGTTGCCGCGCGGTAGCAATTATTTAATATATATAGCTAGTTATTATTGACCTTAATTTATTTATTATATATAACGTCATCGAAGAGATTGTTATATAAGGTATATGTGCTTGTTTGGTTTAAATTTTCAATCACCCAGAATCAATTCTGCAGAATTGATTTTAAAATCACTTCCGTCCAATATATTTCGTAAAGCGTGCAATCATCGATCTCAACCATTCATTTCTAGAATCAATTCTACTCAACTGTAAACCAAACGGACCCTTAGTCATTGTAGAGAGCATTTGGCACTGTCTTGTGCTGATAAAGCTAGCTAGGACTTGTGAATTTAAGGAGTGTTGGTACGAGAGAGAATAAAGATCAATATCTTAATGGAATTAGAGAAAAGAAAAAACCTAAGCCATAATGTATGATTGATAGTCCGGTCACATGTCCTTGACACCATACAAATTAACTTTGTGGCATGATAACGAGTTTTTAAAATTTTTTATTTTAAAAAAATTTCAATCAAATTTTTAAAATTAAAAATCCCGTTTGGGGCTGTAATTTTTTATTTTTAAAGGATTTAAATCAATTTTTTACCATTTATAAATAAAAAAACTAAAAATTTCTTTTGTAATTTTTAAAATTAAAAAAAAAATCGAAGACACACGCCCAACACAAATAAAACCTAAAATAATCAGTAGATAGATAAAGTGGTCGTGGGTGTGGTGTGACCACCCAAGGTGGATGAAGTCAAATGTAAGGAAACGAAGCGTTTAGTGCTAATATTATTGAAACAGAATCACATAAAAAACATACACAAGAGATTGAGAAGTGGATTTGCTTAGTCTATCATAAAGCTTGATCTCACTCGAAAAGGGTACTGTATGATTCAAATTTTAATTTAATTTATTGAATAATGACATCGTTAAATTAATGATCATGGTGGAAGTTTTGAAGACACTATATATATATATATATATATAATATATAGGGATGAGAATATGCCGAGTCCAGTTAGGCTTTCAAGGTCTGCACCTTACATTCATGACATGAGTCTCAACCTGTTTATTTGACAAAGGTTTTATTTTATGGTTTGAGTCTGACCTATTTAAAGCCTGATATATGACCCGGAAACCTGTTTAAAAGTCTGTTTTATAGTAAGGTATTTGAATGTATCATAAGCATACATTTGAATAGACTTATAAGCTCAAAGTTTTTAACATACTTAATTGTTATATACCAGCTAATATAGATAATTATAAGGAAAAATAATAATAATCTTTATAATAATAATAGCAATATAAAAAATGTTGGTATTTTATTTATATTTACTTATAATAGACCAGCCCGATAGGCTCAAAGGCTTTTTCGATGTAATGAAGCTTAATTAGTCTGTTTTGTTATATAGGCTTTTGAAAAAACCTTAACCCTACTCTATTTAATAAATTGGTCTGACCTGACTTGGGGCCGATGTAGGTCAGATATAGGCCCCTGACAAGCGGTCTTGCCTATTCCCACCCCCTACACATATATAATTTTACAAAAAAAAATAATTAAAGTGTTCTTAAAATGATTCTAAACCAGAAGCATGTATATGCTAAGCTGTCAATTTTCCTACAACAACTGACTGAAAATTAAGGATAAGAACTAGAGATCATAATCTGATCGAAATTAATAGTGACCGATGGTGATCTATATTATCTTGTACACCAATAGCATCCATAAGGGTTTAAAAAAGTACAGGATCTAAGAAAGAGAAACTATATTGATTCGGAAAGTCATGAAAAAGGTGAAAAGAAATAATATTAATTAGCACTACTTCATAATTCATATGGGTGCTTCCTCGACAATTTTTTGATATATCATACAACATGTATCCATATGAAATTTTATATCCTGCATTGTTCCATCCATATCTCTTCATTCACCTCTGTTAATGTTATCTGCATTAATTGTTCCATCAACTTCCATCCATATCTCCTCATTCCCTTTGTTGCTTAAAATGTCTTTTATTTTTTGTGATTGGAAAGAATCAAAAGGGACCTAATTGAAATGCATGATAGGTATAGAAACGCCTTTCCGCTTCTTCAAATTTTCTTTGATATAATAATTCTTCTAGCTTTTCCTTTCGTTCTAACCACCTAGTTACACACCTTGGTAGTTTATTGTCACTACTTGTCACATTGTACTGAACTATATATAATAACCCACCACTACTTGGGACTAGAAAGAACCAAAAGGGACATGAAATGAGTTCCAATCCACTGGAAATGCAATTTGAGTTGAATAGTGGTCCAACCATAGATCAGAAACATCCCATTTGGATTTTTTGAAGAGGGCATCAACTGTTATTATAATCTACATTACGATATATATGCTGATTTTTTGGTCCCACCAAATTAATTTAATGCTACATAGTTCTCCCTTGATATATACTCTGTATGTTATATGACATAATGATATCGTGTTCCAGACGTGACAATCCAAGGTCTCGTCTGATACTAGCCATTTAATATGATGACATACTCTGTATGTATGACATAATGTGATCATATATATAGCTTCGTGGATTATTTCTAGAACTTTCAGCTCGATCTCTTTACATTATGCTGCTGTGCTGAATAGTTTCTAAACTAGAGAAATTTTCTTGCAAATTGAGAAATGGAACTGTTTGTTGTCCATTTTACTTTATCACAATTGAAAAATTGTATATTTTTGAAACGCCTAACGCCACATATAGTGCTTTCTTCACTGTATCTCTATTCAGTAACGTAGCATTTGCCGTGATGATGATTGCTACTGTAGTGGATTGTGCCTTTTACGCTTGTACATGTGAAGCAGATTTCTGCTATTTTTCAAATTCAGAAATTCTAACACATTGAAAAGGATGTTGAAGCAAAGCACTACAGCTTTATTATAAACAGAACAGGAGATGATCTTATATATGCTAATATGCTATAAGCCTAAACTTCACGCGAGCCAGGCGGAGTGCTTTTAGCAACCCCTTTTACTACTCGCACACCTACCCCTGAGTAATTTCTTATTTTCGTTTATCCAAATAACTTTATTTTTATTGGCCATCACATCATACTCATTAGTGTTTCTTTTACTTACCATGTTTTAATTATTATTATTTAGCCATAATTTAATCACAATTAAACTATTGGATCTTGAATTATATTTCTATTTGTTTGATGAATGATCTAGATTTAAAACATTTCTTCAAATGATTAATAACATTACTTTGAATCATGGTTAATTTAAAAATCAAGTATGTCGGATGGATTTTACTGGCCGAATCCAAAAGCTAGAATTCATTTTTAGTATTCTCATTCTTTGCAAGATTTACTTAGTCTTTAAAATGACCTATTCATCCTTCCTGAGCTCAACGCATCAAGACAAGCACCACGCTATCTCGTGCAGAATAGGTGGGAGTGAATCCTTTAAAAAACAGAGAGAAAGCTGAGATTAAACAAGAAGAATAAAAACCCCTTATGTATTTAAACTCAGGAGAAACCCTAATAGAGCACAATAAGGGAAACACATCTTTTAAATTCTATATATAGATCAGTGCATTTTATTGATTTCTCGTTGAAATTAAGCAAAATTTTCCCATAATAATAATTCATAATGCTAATTGTAGTTTGCTGCCCTTAAATGGTGTGAATATTACGTATTTATTGTATAGTTATATCCTAGGTCTTATAGAAGGTGAATTTGTTTTTGCTTTCAACATAAAAATATCTTTTAATTCTTTTTTACCCCATGCAGCGATCTACAAACATTGTCTATACGATAATCCCATGTCCATAAAATGGGGGAATTGTACAAGAGGATCCAAATCCAGATTAAACGCAAATTGAAGTATCCAACGTCTTGCTTATTTAGGAAAACACAACCACACCTTGCATATCTTTTATTATGCGTAAGTAAAACTGAACTATCTGTGTTGTATTCCACATTTGTTGCTTGTAAATGAAACCGGTTTTGTATTTCATCACTATGCTAAGAAAATCATGATTTGATAACTTAGTAAAAATTATTGGAAACTGTTGAGATTTAAACAAAATCTGACGATCACATTTTTTCATCCATGTGTAGTGGTAAGTTTATTATTTATTTTCTGGGGCAGCTCCCTGTTTTTTTTATGGTCGATTCCCATTCTCCCCGGTCATCCTCATATCCTTGTTCTTTTCCCCTCATTTTTTTATTTACCGGAAATTAAATTTTTGTTATATATTTTTTCAGAAATGTATAGTTGTATACCACAAATTTAATTTTCAGTAGGCAAATACAAATTTATACGAGAAATTAGAATCGGTATACCAGAAATATAATTTTTGGTACATAAAATTGTGCACCCAAAATTAGATTTCTGGTATACATTTTTCTGGAACTACCGAAATTTTAATTTTCCGTTGTGTATAAAAAAAATAGATTATAGGGTGTTAATATTTCAAAATTATATACTGGGAATTAAATGTACGATATAAATTTTTATTTGCATATCGGAAATTAAGTTTGCGGTATACATGAGAAATTTAAAAAATGAAATGTCTTCTCATCCTCTTCCTTACGCTAGCAGCCAAGGTAGAACATAGATTTCAAACACATGAAAGTTGGGTCTGTTTGGTTTGCATTTTCATTTCCTATTTCCATTTCTGTTTTCTGTTTCCTGAAATTTTACAAAGGAAAAACTGGAAATGCTGGAAACAAAAATTTGTTGTTTCCAGCATTTCCACTTTTTCTTTGTAAAATTTGAGAAAACAAGAAACAAAATGGAAACAGTAAATGGAAACAGGAAGTGAACACGTAAACCAAACAAGAGATTTTGAGTTTTAGTTGTTTTGCACTTCATTTAGACATTGCCTAAATTATAAAAGTTGCTAACTTCCTTCTTACCTTGCACCTGCAATATATCATGACATTATGTTCTATTTATGCAAATCTCCTTGCTATTTTATCTCTATTAGGTTTCTAACACCTAGAAGAAAATTTCAACCGATGAAGGAAATTCTTAGAGATGAGAAGAGATCATATAGAGGATGGCAAAGTTGTCAACACCATTTTGGACACTATCAACGTTGTTGCCTCGGCCATCAGGGATGGCAAAATGGGTTGAGTCGATGATACTCAACCTAACACCCCGTGTAACTTGGCCCATATAACCCATTGAAAAAACGGGTTGATAAAAATATAGGTTAGGCTAGCCCGCTTGGCTAGTTATACAAATTTTTTCCATTCCCCCTGCCTTTCTTTGTCCATTGTTTATGGATGAGTCAATCCGTTTAGCTCTTATGCAAATGGAGTCAGTCCAAATATGAGTTGGGTTGAAATTTGTTGTTCCTTTTTAAAATTGGGTCAGCCTGTGCCTACCCATTTTTAACGGGTTAGGACGGACCAACTCATATTGTCATCCCTATCTACCATATCTTAGCCCAAAACCGCATTCTCAACCTAGGACCTTGGTATAACCCCAAAACGATGATTTTGGAAATATTAACAATTTTGTATGTGGAAAAATTAATTTTGAGTATACATTTTAAAAAAATTATATATTGAAAATTTAATTTCAGGTAAGTACAAAATTTTTTTTAAAAAAAGGGAAAACATAGAGGGGAAACAAAGACCAGAAGGGGGAAATGGATCTGGATTGAAAAGAGGAAAAATGAGGGAGGGATAATTTACGAATGGAAAAAAATAATAAAGGGGATGGTGTTAAAAGTAAAAAGGGAGCTATGAAATAATAACACCTTTATTATGTGGAATTCAATTACTGGTATGAAATTCGTGTACCGGAGACTGATTTTCCAGAACACAATTGAAATTGTGCTACGAGAATTAAATATTTTGTACCAAAAAAATGTGTACCGAAAATTGAATTTCTGGCACTAACCCCCAAGTCAAAACGGAAACTAAATTTCTAGTCGGTGTCATTTATATATTTATATTGGATTTAATTAGTGTATACTGTCAATGTAAAAAAGTTTTACACATGCATCCAATGGTGGTGCCGCCACATCATTTAGTGAATATGAACACCCCATGTGTTATTAAACTCAATAAATGATGTGGTAGCACAACATTGGACGTCTGTGTAAAACTTCTTTACACTGATAGTGTACATATATTAAACCCTCCTCTCTATATATATATTGGTATATATAATAAATATATAATTAAACTATATATTTATAAACATATTAAATTATTATATTATATGTATATAATTTACATTAATTTTATTATAATATATATAAAGTTGATAATATTTTATAAAATATAATGCCATTAATTTCATTTATTTATATTTAATTTTATATATTACATAAAACTTTATATATTATATAATATTTAAATATATATTTTTATAGTTTTAGATTATATACTATATATATAATGATATATAACATTTTCATAAAATTAATTTATATTATATAATTTATATATTAAATAAATATTTAAAATAGATTATTATAAAATATACAAAATATTATTGTAAAATTATTTATATTTATATATTATATAATAAATTATATATAAATATATATAATTTTATTTTATTATATACAATATATATAGTTTTTTTTTTGTACAAAAGTAGCTAAAAAGAAAGAAAAAAAACAAACTAACAGAGACCAACCAGCAAGAGACTAACTCCTAACATAGGCTACACCCTTAGCATCAGCCGCAACAAGATCTTGGAACCCATCCTGAGAATCCAAGATAGTTACTGCTGAGGAAGAACATGAGGCTCCAACTTTAGCAAGAGCATCAGCACACTGGTTACCCTCTCTATGGATATGATCAATTTGTAAGGACCAATCATACACCATCATCTTCTGAATCTCATTGATGATTGAAGCAAATTTGTGAAGCTTTTGGCAAGGTCCCTTAACAAGAGAAAGGGCATGTTGGGAATCTGTCCAGCATCTTACAGACTTGTAGCCATTGTTTCCAAGAAATTTGAAGCCCAACAAGAAGTCCCATTAACTCAGCATGAAGGATATCAGAGTGCCCCAAGGATGCATAAAAACCTTTAATCCACATACCAGCACAGTCCCTAATAAGGCCCCCAAATCCAGCAAGACCTGGATTTCCAAAAGCACTACCATCTACATTCAGGGCAACAGAATCAGTAGGGGGTGAAATCCACTTGATGAGTCTAGGGTGGGTAGCATGAGTGGTTGTAGGAGAACTGAATACAGTCCTGAAAGTATGAGCCAGGGAGTCAGTTTCCAACCAGGAGGGAGAGGTAGAGACATCATGGCCCTCAAACACTCTAGTATTTCTAGCAAGCCAAATCTCCCAAAGCCCCGCAAGGAAGTCAGCACCCAAGTGTTGACAGGACCAATTCAGCCAAGTGAAGCTACAGTCTGCTGTCAAAAAAAAATGCGAATGAGATGTGAATCCAAGCCTATCCCAAAGTCTTGAAGCATTGGGGCAATCCCTTAAGCAGTGTAGGACATCTTCTTCAAATTGTTGACAGCAGATGCACAAACCAGAAGCTGTAATATGCCCGTGCTGCAACAACTGCTTGGTAGGTAGCTTGTCTTGGACAGCAAGCCAAATAAAGAGCCTGATAGATTCAGTAGTAGGTAACCTCCATATCCAGGACCAGGATCTATCAAAGGATTGCGAATTATTGTATGTCTCACCAATCAGCCAAGTATACCCTGACTTAACTGAATATATTCCATTAGAGGAGGGGCTCCAGATTATAGAATCAGAAATGCCTTCAGAAATAACTGGTTTCAGTTCCTAATAAGCTCACAATCTTCAGGAGAAATAGAAGACCACAACATCTGTAGATTCCAGACCTGTCCGTCCCAAACATCTCTTACTTTTGTGAGAATATCATGAGTATTAAGAAGGCTATTCTGTCACAGAAAGGACCTTTAGGCATCCAGGGATCAAGAAGGAAATTGGAGTTGCCATCTCCAATTCTAGCAGCAAAGCCATCTTGGATAATTGCAGCAGCCTTACAAATGGATTTCCAAATATATGAACAGCCCTGCACTTGTTTAAAAACAGAAAAACCAAAACCATATTTGGCTCCCAAAATCTGGACCCATAGCTTACTCTTATCCTGAATAAGGGAGTTCCAGACAAGTTTACCAAGCAATGAAACATTCTGATTCCTAGTAGTTCTAATACCTAGGCCACCTCTTTTTTTTGGTAAAGATATATTATGCCAATTAACCAGATTTACACCTGAATTAACATTGCCTTTCCAGAAAAAATCTCTAATTGTCCTATCCAAAATATCACAAATACTTTGGGGAAACCAATGAATTTGCATTTCGTAAGATGGAATTGAATTTAAAACTGAGTTAACTAAAGTCAATCTCCCTGCCTTATTAAGGAATCTACCTTTCCAAGAGGCAAGCCTATTACTAACTTTATCAATAATGTACCTAAAATCATCTTTCACAGGTCTCTTAGTGAAAATTCTAAATCCAAGATACTTATCCAATGAATTAGTGAACTGAATTCCAGTAATACTAAGAATTTTATTCTTTCTCTGTAAGGGAACTTTGGGAGCACAAAGGCTCTAGATTTATCTAAATTAATTTTAAACCAGAAAAAGCACAAAACCTATGCAAAAGCTGAGATAAAAATCTAACCTGGCCTGGCTTAGCTTAGAGAAGATGAGGACATCATCAGTAAAAAAGAGATGGGAGACCCCTGGTCCGTCTCTGGATACTTTTATGGGATGCAAAGAACCGTGCTGAACAGCTTCAGATATCATGGCTCCAAGTTTTTCCATACAAAGAACAAAGAGATAGGGTGACAAGGGATCACCCTGTCTAAGCCCTCTACAAGGAGTAAAAGGTGGACACTTGCTACCATTCCAAAGCAAAGAAATAACAGATGAAGTAACACCACTCATTATAAGAGAGACAATAAGGGGAGGGAATCCAAATTCTATGAGCACCTTTCTTAAAAACCCCCCAATCCACTCGATCATAGGCTTTTTCCAAATCCAGCTTAAAGACGACATTACCCTTCACCTTTTTAGACTTCTGCATTTGGTGTACAATTTCTTGAAGAACAATTGCATTATCAGATGTGCTTCTCCCAGGGATAAAGCTACTCTGAAGGGGGCTAACAATACTCTGAAGGATAGGCCTTAGTCTATTAACTAAGACTTTAGTGATCAATTTGAAGATGCAATTGGCAAAGACTAATGGGTCGAAACTCTTTCAATGATGTAGGATTGTCAACCTTAGGGATGATCACAATCAAGGTTTCTGTAACATCCTGAGGGATTGAACCAGTAGAGAAAGCATCACTTACAAATTTCCAAATATCATCCCCAATCTGATCCCAATACATTTTAAAGAAGATAGCTTGAAATCCATCAGACCCAGGAGCCTTGTATGATTTCATGCTAAATAAAGCATTATGAACCTCCTCCTTAGTAACAGGGGCTAATAAATTATGCACATCAGAAGGGGAGATAGTAGGAAGACTTGGAGTATTGACATACTGACTTGTGGGAACAAAACCGCAGAAAAGGTTCTTGAAGAATGAGGTGGCTTCTCTTTGGAGGGTCTCATTGTCAGTGCACCATGTTCCATCAGAAATGAACAGACCATTCACCCTGTTCTTAGCTCTCCTCAGCATAGTTTGCATATGAAAGAATTTGGTGTTTTTGTTGCCAAACTTAACCCAATTCTCCCTTGATTTCTGAAACCAAAACACCTCTTCCTGAAACAAAACTGAATCATATTCTTGATGGAGATTTTTCTGCAGGAGAATAAGGCTGGCTGAATCCACTCTCTCAAGAGCTCTCTCAATCCCAGATAACCTCTTTTCCAGAGTTTTCTTCCTAGCAATGATGCTGCCAAACTCCTCTTTGTTGAATTGGATAGAAGCTTCCCTAACAGAAGATAAAGCTTGTACCACATTACTCCCAGCACTTTCCTAGGCATTGCTCATGATAGAAGGGTAGGATGGATGAGAGCACCAAATGGCTTGGAATCTAAAAGGCCTCTCCCTGGTGGTAAAGAACTTACCCCCACATCTTAACAAAAGTGGGTTATGGTCTGAATATAACCTACACAAATTTTCAATAGTGGCATTAGGAAACTTTGATCTCCAGGCAGGATCAGCCACACCTCTGTCCAGCTTCCTGTGAACCCACTGACCACCTCTACATTTCCTACTCCAGGTAAATTTTGAACCAAAGCTGCCCACATCAATCAAGTTACACAAATCAAGTTGAGCTTCAAACCTTTGGGCCCTGGAATAGGAGAAACTCCCCCCCTTTTGTTCTGAAGGAAGTAGAATGTCATTAAAATCTACAATTGCAAACCAAGGTTGAGTAATGGAGCCTCTCAATGAGCTGAAATGATCCCAAAGAATGTTCCTATTCGACAAGATTGGGCTGGCATATATACCAGAACAGACCCACTTAGCCCCTCCCTTAGAAACTTCCAGAGTTACGGCTTGTGAAAAAGAATTAACAGTTGAAAATTAAAAGAAGAATTAGATGGTTTAAGAGCCCAAATCCCCCCCATATGACCCTGAGCTTCAACAATTTCCACTGGAGAATAGCCAATTTGTGACCAAAAGCTCTGAGTGTTTGCAAATTGTGTGTGTGTTTCAAGCAAGAATACCAGTTCTGGATTATACTTCTTGAGTAAATCCTTAATAAATCTGTGGCTCCTTCTACTAGCAGCCCCCTTATGTTCCATGCTAAAACTGCAAAATCTCTAAACACATCCATTATCAAAGATAGAAGGAAAAGAGGACAAGAACACAAACCTACATCAACCAGGTTGAGAAAAACCAGACTTTGGAAGGGATAGACTAGCAGGTTGCTCAGACATGTCAGAATCTGATCCAGACTCATCTTCCATATCAGCATCCGGTGCAGAGTCAGAAGCTCCCTCTCCTTCAACCATAGACTGCAGTTTAAGATGAACACCTAAATTATCATCAAGGCTCTTCTGAAGGTTTTCATCATCCTTAAACCGGAGTCTATGAGAATCTATTATATCCACAATCATAGCGGTCTTTATACCAAAATCAGACTTGGAGGTATTAGTCTTGGGCGGATCTAATTTAAAACTAGAAGTTTTTGATGAAGCACCAGGATGCAGCTGTTGGGAAGGCACATGATTGGTGTTGTTGGACAAGTCTTTGAAGAAGCACTAGGTATCTTCTGTTCCCATCCTTAGGGGTAGCCTTAGTAGTAAGTTGAGGCAAGATTGCTACAACCTCTTTCCCAGATGCAGAGGGCAATTCAATTCTGGACCTTTTCTTTCCAAGATTTTTGAATCTAGGTGGGGTGGAGGGCTTGGCTGAGGAAACCTTACCTTTTGAGGTAAACATTGGTTTCTCAGAAATATTAGGTAATCTTGATGAGGTGGAGGGCTTGGCTGAAAAAACCATTCCCTCTGAGGCAATCACATGATTTTCAGAAATATTAGCCAAGGAAGCAAATTTATTCAGGGACTGATCCTTAGCCTTTTTTGCTTTAGAATCATGCGCATTGCCCCCAGCCTTCCTTGGCCTTTCTTGGAATTAGTTTTGCGGGATCTTGAGACCACCAGCCAATCGCCATGCAGTCGATCCTGAGGGATCACAATGGAATTATCAACAGGGGATGAATAGAGTTCTGATTCTGCCAAGCTGAATCCTGCTCTTGGGAGCCATTTGCTGAGTCAATCTTGGGTACTATTTTCCGTAGCCAAACCTTGAGAGGGGCAAGACCTAGCCACATGACCATACACACCACAATTTCCACAAATTAGATGAAGGCTTTCATATTCTACAAGGTACCAATGACCTTGTAACCAAACCTTTCCAACAACTGGCTCACTTAGATCAATTTCCACACATACTCTAGCAAACTTCCCTCTGGAAATATTAAGGGTAGTGCTATCTACCTTCACGGGTCTACCAACAGCAGCTGCTAGAGCAAGAAGCACATTTTCATCATAATATTCAAGACCCAAATTAGGAAACCTTACCCACACCATGGTGCTGTCAATGCGATCATGAGAAGCAACAAATCTGGGCACCAGGCTCTAACAGACAAATAGTGGTCAAAGATCATCCACGGGCCTTCATAGAGCACTTTGCTCCGATCAGCATCAAGATCCAACTTAGCAACAAAATACCCGTGACCAACCTCTAGAAGTTCAAACCCCCAGCTAACCCGCCACAATCTTCTTGAGCTTCTCAAGCATGGTCAAATAGCCAATTGACTTTCCCAGCAATTTAATAATAACAGCATCCTTCCAGGGGTGCCGCAGTGAATCGAGGACAGAGTCAGCAATAAAACACATTGGCTTCAAGCGATTACCCTCTTCCAGCTCAATTCTGAAGAGGTTGTGGCTAAGTAAGTCAATTCTTTCCCTTGCAGGAGAAGCGACCGGTTTTTCCAACAATTTGTCACGAAACGAGAGTTTCTCCTTGGCCCCAGGCCCCTCCCCATCTGGGGGATCAGGCTCCAGGTGATCATCTTTGGAGGAGGACATGAATTAGCAGGCAAGGTTCTTGGAGGAATCTTGAAACCAATAATTAACTTATGTTAACATAGTATTAATATATGACAAATATATATAGTTTTATTAAATAATATACTTTATATAAAATTATATTTTTATAAATATATAAAAGATGTTAACCCAATTTTTTTTTTTCCGTTTCTGACTTGGGGTCGATTTTCAGTATACAATTTTTTTAAATTAAGTACCAGAAATTTAATTTTCGTAACACAATTGGAATTGTTTAACGGAAATTCAATTTCTAGTACATGTTTTTTCTAAAATTTGTACAGATATTCAATCTTCGGTACACAAAATATATACTAAAAATTAAATTTTTGGTACTTAATTTTTTATTTTCTGACAACCGGAAATTCAATTTTCAGAAGGCAATAAACTTGTGTAATGGAAAATGAATTTTCGATATAGAATTTAAAAAAATTATGTATTAAAAACTGAATTTCGTTGGTATAAAATTAAAAAAAGTCCATAATTGTTGTGGGGATTGGTGAAGATGAAAGGGAAGAAGGGTGCTCTCAGACTTCCTCCACAAAGGAAAAGGAAATGAGAAAAAAATGAGGAGGGAAAAGCATAATGGAGAAAATCACAAAATACCAGAAAGGGGGTGCAACTGATTAAAAGCGGAGGTATGAATAGCAATGCCAAAACCTCTTGGGCTTACTACTAGTTTAATATATCTCCAGTAGTAGTGTGTTATATTTATACTACTATTTTGTGCCTACTAAATATCGTATGCTAGCTGTGAATGAATATATTTTGTGAAAAGTGATGTGACAACACGGTGAGAGAGAAACAAGAAGCGTTAATCGGGTTGACGCCTCTTGTTACGCTATCCCAGATTGCACCTCATCTTTTCTACGTGTTACTTTCTACCCCATCACGGTAAATTATTTTTTTTTCACATTTTTTGGGTAATTAACAATTTTTTTATGTACTATTCTGGTCAAAAAGCCACATGCGATACCTATAACATCCCAAAATTTAGAAATTTATAAATATAATTTAAATACGTATAATTATATTTAGATGACGTTAGCAGTAAAAATAGAAGTTACACATTAAAAATAGTAAATATTAATATACCAGTATTTATGAGATGATAATAATATAATATTATAAATAGTAGGAGAGACGTCAGATTATTAGGATCTTAAACAGATATGTTTATATTGAATATAATAATAATAATATTAAGGGATAAATCATAAGATTGCAAATAACATTAATTGTTATAAATATAGAAATTGTTATATTAATAAAATAATATCAGGATTAATAAGGACAATCTTAGAAGAGAGATATGATTTAGTATTTTAAATTAAGATCGGATTTTTAAAATAGGGATAATGAGATCACAAGGATTAAGGGTAAGAATCAATACAAATCTAGGATAAGATTTAATTATATAATTTGAATTTAAATTTGAATGTAAAGGACTCCGTAATATACTAATAATTCCTAATATAAATGAATAAATAAAATAAAAGAAAAGGAAGAAATAATAGTATTATTATTTTTAATAATATTAATTGATTAAATAAGAGGAATAAATAATAGTATTAGTAATATTAATATTTTTATGAATAATGTTATTTAATAAAATAAGGATGAGTGGGTTGAGAGTGGGTCCAACCCAGTTAAGTATTTAAGTAAGGGAGGGTTACCAATTCGCCCTAATCCTTATTTTTCAAAACGTTAGAGAGTGAAACCTTAAGGAGGGGAGGAACGATTCCACAAGGAGGAGATACCGCAAAGTAGATTAGCAAGGGAGTTCTATCTTTTTGTTTATGATCGTCAACTCTAAGGTACGGCGGAGGAGAGGGTATTGCTTGTATATGCATGTAGGGATGTTTGGGTAGTAATTTATTTGTCGATTTATGGTTGATTGCATGTTTATTGATGAATTATTGAATGAGAATAAAGATGATAATGGGATAATGGAAAAGGGGTGATTAGGGATTGAGAAATTGGGGGTTTGATTAATTGATGTTATAATCTGTAATAGATTGATGATTTAGTGAGTATTTGATGTTAATAATGATTATGTATGACGATTAGACGAAAGAGATTGATTGGGGATTGATTGGATGGGTTTTGAGGGGTTTGAGATCGTGAAATCTGCGATCTGCATCGCGGGTAATCGATTACCAGGTGTGGGTGTGGTAATCGATTACCAGAGTATTCTGGACAACCCAGAAGCATTGTTTGCTTGTTGGTAATCAATTACAGGGGTGCTGTAATCAGAGTATTCTGGACAACCCAGAAGCATTGTTTGCTTGTTGGTAATCAATTACAGGGGTGCTGTAATTGATTACCAGAGAGTTTGACTGTGGGTAATCGATTACAGGGGTGTTGTAATCGATTACCAGAGAGTGTGTTTGCGAGTAATCGATTACAATGTGGTTGTAATCGATTACCAGAGACCTTGTTTGTAGGTAATCGATTACTAGAGGTTGGTAATCGATTACCAGAATGGATTTTGAGATCCTGAGTGTTTGATGATGATTGATGTCGTTGATGGTGCTTTGTAATGGGTATGATGTTGATGATTAATGATGTTTGATGATGTTTTGCGATGATTATGATGATGTATAACGAAGATAATTGATGATGAATGTGATGATGATAATGATGTCAGTGTATATCACTTTACTATAATGATGTTTGATGATGAGCATGATAATGCATGATGATGATGTTAATGATGATAAGTGTATATCAGCTTACTATAATGACGTTCGATGATGAGCATGATGATGATGATGTTAATGATGATAAGTGTATATCACTTTACTATAATGATGTTAATGATGAGCATGATGATGCATGATGATGATGTTAATAGTGTAAATCACTTTATAATGATGATGTTTGATGGTGAGCATGATAATGCATGATAATAATGATGATGATGGTGTATATCAACTTTTGATGATGATGTTACCTAAGTTGTGCGGGCCCATAGAGGGGGTACAACTTAGGAGAGATGCCCTGAGCATATGTGATGAGACCTGAATTGTGCGGGCTCATAGAGGAGGTACAATTCGAGAGGTGAACTGAGTTGTGCGGGCCCATAGATGGGGGTACAACTTAGGGGATCAAGATGGGGAGTCTTACATTTTGTCTCTGTGGACCGAGGAGAAAGGGAGCTCAGCGGCAAGAGGATTGTAACATGAGAGAAGCAAGGAGGTCAACCTCTTTCCAATATACAACATGAGTTCTGGCAATGCAACGTGGTTGGACTCTCATGTCGATCCAAATGAATTATCCTTTTCACGGAGGTAAATCTTTGCCTGCTAGGCAAAAGGATAGCAAGTTACAAATTCTGTCTTGGTAGGACGTGTATTTTTATGACTATTAAATTGAAGTAGTTAACAGTGGGGTTACCATTATCCTTTTTGTGGTGACGAATCTTGTATGTGTTCCGGGTGCAACCTAGGAGTGATTGTACGAGCCCATAGAGGGGGTACAACCTATCGGATAGTGCGTGGTAACACCGGTAGACTATCTTGGTACTAATTAGAGTGATTGACGAGGTGCACCCATTGTGTGGAGTTCCAAGTCATGATCTTTGGGTAGATGATGAGAGGAGTATTGATGCATGATAATAATGAGTATAATGATATATGAATGATGTTATGATGACGATGAGTATGATGATAGATGAATGATGCTATAATGATGTTGAGCTTGATGAATGTATGATGAAATATTTATGTGTTTTAAATGGGAATAATGATAGGGCATGTATATGTTGATATAGATGATTAAATATATGTTGAGTTTAGATGAATGTTATTTATCGGTGATTAATGTATTGATGACATGATGTGATGATGTTGTGGGTGGGGATGAGTATTCTCTATGTGTATGTATAAGTAGTATTCCTTTTCCTCACCGTATTCTGTGGATATACTTTTACAGGTGTTGATGAGGACACGATTGGTGTCGATTATGATTAAAGGGAATGTGCTCTGATAGATGTGACATCAGGGTGTACTTAAGAGTCTTTACTATGTTTTTAGTTAGGAGTATTCTATGAACCATTTTGGGTGCCTTGTACGGCCAATAGATTGTTTAGTTGTTTTTATATTCTTGGAGATTCCGATGCATAAATGTTTGAATTATATTTGGAATTTATTTTCCTTTAATAAAGTTGTTTTTCGAACTCATGAGGTTTTAAATAATAGCGTTTGTGAACCTTTTTACCCATCGTGGGACATTACCTTTTCTAAACTCCGATTTATTAAGCATTTAAGAGTATTGGGTAGAAGGGTGTCACAATACCAGACCCCAACAGAAAACATTTAACTACCCGGGCCCAGGGTTTATGGTTTTTGATTAATTTTAATAGAAATTTAAACTTTAGACTATAAAATTCAATAGTTTTTATTTATTGTGAGAATTTGAGAGTTCTTAAACTCTAATATTTTCATTAGTATATTTTTTTATTTTTAATATATTCTTTTTCCTTAGGTGTTTTTATATAGATTTTATTAAAAACATTATAGTTCATTCTCTTGTTATTAAAACGAAAACTACATTTCTAATCAACACCATTTATATAAAAGTAATTTTATATATAATAAACTATACAATAAACTATATATTTATATATAGAAAAAATTGTTATATAATATATAAATATAAAAATTTATTATAAAGTTTATATAAATTTATAATATTATATAATAATTTTATATTTTTATAAATATTTATATATAAAAATTATATAATATATAAAAGTTTTTTATAATATAGTAATATATTTATTAATATATAATAAATTTAATATGATTTAATAATGTATTGAATTTTATTATATAATAATATATAAAGTATTAATATTTAACAAATTATAATGTATTTAATTTAATTTTATATAGTAAAAGAAATTTATATATATTATATAATATATAAATGATAATCGAATTGTATTATAAACTTAAATATATTTTATAATATTCCATATTAAGGTCAATTTTTGGTATACAATTTTCTAGTTGTATACTATAAATTTAATTTTCGTAACATAATCCAAATTGTGTTCCGAAATTCAATTTTCAGTATACACTTTTTTCTAAAATTTGTTATCAGAATTTCAATCTCCCATATATAAATTATACAATGGAAATTAAATTTTGTATACAAAATTTTTTATTCTATTAGAATAGAAAATTCAATTTCCAGAGGACAATAAAATTATGTATGGAAAGTGAATTTTCGATACAAAATTTAAAATATTATGTACTAAAATTTGAATTTCGTTGACACATAATTAAAAAAGGAAGTCCATGATTGTGGTGGGAATGGGGCCCCCACATAATTAAAAAAAAAACATCTCAATTGAAAAAGTTACTCGAAGATCATCCAAACATAATTTTTAAATATCAGTGATACAACAATTTAATTATATTGAAACACAATATGTTAATGTTCTAAAACACAACAAATGATCTAAGTTCAATTTTTTTATTAAATATTACAATATACTTTCACGTCACACTATTTTATAAACTTGGATATCATGTGTTACAATTCTTCAAGATATGTAAAAAAATTATTATTAACACTAATTAGTCATATATCATAAAGTAAAAAAAAACACAAACAGACAGTTATAAAAATATATTTTTAATTTATAATATATTATATATATTAATTTTAAAAATATGTATAAATATATTAGATATTTTAATAAATTAATATATCTCTATATATAATTATATATTGTATTTTTTATTAAATAATTATATATATGAGTGCGGGTATGGGACGGGTTGGGCATCAAAGTGTCCGTACCCGCGCCCGTCCCTATGAAAAAATGCGGGTTTTTGCCCGTACCCGCGCCCATACACATTTTGCGGGTTTTTACCCTGTCCGTTGCGGGTACCCATAGGGCTTGAGCTCAATTGTCATCCCTAATTCGGGGAGAGGAAAGGATGAGAAGAAGGGTGGTAATTTAGGGATGACAATGGGTAGGGTTTGGGTAGGGTACTATAATACCCGTCCCCATACCTGCGTTTTAAAAAAATACCCGTACCCGGACCCATACCCGCATGGGTAGTGATTCTAGTACCCGTACCCTTACCCGCTGGGTACTCAAGTACCCGTACCCGTACCCATCACCCGCACTTTTGTTAACTATAAGAAAATAAATTGATTAGAAAATAAAAATTAATTAAAAATTAAATAAAAATAATTCATAGATCATCCAAGTTTAACCTATAAAACAACTATCATATGGGAGATTAAAAAATTGGGAGGAGAAATGAAAATCGGATCATGTTTTGCTATTTTTAGTGTGTAGGACAAAATTATAAATTTAAATTAATTAAATTAGTAATATATATTAATGTTTTTTGGTGACTATAATATAGATTAACATTAACTATTTTTTTAAAATATTAATTAATAATATAAACATATATATATTTATTAAATTAATTATATGTATATAAATTACATTAATTATATATATTATATAAGTGCGGGTATGGATAGGGTACCATAGTACCCGTACCCGCACCCGTACCCATTAAAAAGTGCGGGTAATTACCCATACCCGCACCCATACCCATTTGGTGGGTAATTACCCTACCCATTATGGGTAATTTTTGCGGGTACCCACTGGGTCTGGGTCCAATTGCCATCCCTAGGTGGTATCCTCCGAGAAATGGGAAGAATGAAGAGGAAATGAGTGAAAAAATCAGGAGGAGAAAAGGTAATTAAGAAAAATCATAAAATAAAAAGGTGATATGACTAATAAAAAGAGGAGGTGGGAATAGGAATTCCCAAACTTCTTGGGCATACACACGGGGCCTGAGAGGCTGAGACCAACAGAAAACGTCTAACTACCCGTGCCCAGGGTTTATGGTTTTGATTAAGTTTAATAGAAATTTAAAAATTAGACAAAAACTCAATAATTTTTAGTTATAAACGTATTTAAATATTAAAATAAATGTAAATATGTGTTTGAATTAATTTATTTTGTACTTAAAATATCTTATACTTAATTTTTTATTAAACAAGATTTTAAAAGATATATGAATTAATTTATTTCCTATCTCATGTTATTGTGAGAATTTGAGAGTTCTTAAACTCTAATATTTTCATTAGTATATTTTTTTATATTCATAATATATTATTTTTCCTTAAGAGTATTTATATAGGTTTTATTAAAAAAGTTACAGTTCATTCTCTTGTTAATAAACTCACATGATTTTTATTTAATAATTAAAATATATAAAAATTGTATTTGATATGTCATTTCAATTAATTAAATGCTGAAATTAATAATTGAAATCATGTTAAAAAAAATAGTTTTTTTAATATATTAGTATTTTTTGAAACACCGCTATAAGTAATGTTTTAAAATTGAAACTAATTTTTTATATTTTCATCCTTAAATTTTATAATATTTCATTTCTCTTTTTATTTTAATAATTAATAATAATTTTATCTATCATTTTATAATATCAAACTAGTTTAATATATATTTTTACTAAACACTTTAATCAATTACTTCATCCCCTATCGACAAATTCTTAAAGTAATGCATAAAATGTCTTAGTGTATATTTGGATTAGCGTTTGCAAACTTGAGTTTGAACAAACGTGGATTTAGTGAACGTGATTTATGATAAACTTGAGTATGAGTAAACGTGATGAATGTTTGGATATTTTGCTGCAAACGTGAATTTTAGAAAGTGAATATTAAGGAAACTCAAGTTTCACACGCAGAAGCTACAAAAACCTGCGTTCTACAAACTCAAGTTTTAGAACCCAAATGTGCGTTTCATGTGGGAAGCCAAACAAGATGCATATTTTACAAACTCACATTTACGGTCCAAAACGTGAGTTTAACGTACGTGAATACTAAACATAGTGTTAAACTCTAATGTTTGTGTGGTGATCCTTTACCCAATATATTAATAATTTAATATTGTATTAGTATTCAAATTCAATGAATGAAATGGAATGTGGATATTGGAGAGCGGCAAAAGAAAAGAAATAGAAGGCAAAAAAACAAACTGAAAAGCACAAGAGAGTCAGGATTCAAATAGGAATGAAGTTATGACTTATGAGGACACATAGGAATAGGAATAGGAGCTGGTCAAAGTCCAAAAGAGTATTCCTGGAAAAGGACTGAACAGAGAGAGAGAAAGAGAAATAAAATAGGTAGAAGCAGAAGCACGGGTAATGTAAGGTAAGGTGGAGTGCCTCACGCTGCACGACATTTACTTGCATTTCAAATCATCAATTCACCTTCGTCTCGTTTTTTTTCCTAATTACTTGACTTGTCTCCTCTCTTTCTCTTCTGCACTTTCCTTTCCTCTCTCTGTTCCCTTTCACTTCCTGGGAATGGTTTTCGTTTAACGAACTTCATGTTCACTCCACGCTGCTAACGTTTCCAGGAATGACACGTGAATAGAAGGTTGAGGTGAAGTGATTTTAGTTCTAATGGAGCAGTATGAAATTCTAGAACAGATTGGCAAAGGTTCATTTGCTTCTGCTCTGCTTGTCAGGCACAGGCATGAAAACAAAAAGTGAGGCCACTCTCACCCATTCCTTACTCTTACCTTATCAAATATATATATATTTTTTTGCAGGTTAAACTGTTTAAGCAGTGTATATGAACTCATATGTTCTGTTTGGTTATACTATATAGACTCGTATATCATTTTACTTTTTTTTTTTTTTTAAATTTTATGTATTTAGGTATGTTCTCAAGAAGATCCGCCTTGCCCGCCAGACTGACAGAACCCGTAGATCTGCCCACCAGGAGGTAATGCTCCTGTCTTTTTCCTTTTTTATTGTCTTTTTCGCAGTTTGGAAATTTAAGCTTAGCTATTATAATTCATTTTAAGGGAATATTTAGCATACATTTCTTTCTATATGTTAGTTCATATTTTAGAATGTGAAACGGGATACTTATGTTGGCTTTCTAATAATTTATTAGATTAGATTCTAATATGCTTTGTTGACTCCTGGTTTTGCTTTGCAGATGGAGCTTATCTCTAAAGTTCGAAATCCATTTATTGTAGAGTATAAAGATTCCTGGGTAGAAAAGGTCAGCCTTAAAAAAAAACAAATTAAAACTTTTTAACTTTCTTATCTTTTCTTGTTCTGTCGTGTTCTTGTTTGCTTGACTTCCTAATACTTCCAAAGATTAAATGATTTGTTGTGATGGGTTTCACTTGCAAACTGATTTTTTTTATCATACGACTGAAGATATTGATTGATGGTGGAAACTCTTTTTGTATCACAACATATATGGGTTTATAATTCTTGATTAATTTGTACTTCTGAAATTCACTAGCTGATACCTTCACTTCCAGGGTTGTTTTGTATGTATTGTTATTGGCTATTGTGAAGGAGGAGACATGTAAGTTATGATTCTCATTGAATTCAAGTATTTGAGGAACTAAGAACATTTATGATGACAGTTATCTATTAAATGCTAATTATATAGTCCTTCTATAATTTCTTTGTTATACAGGGCTGAAGCTATTAAAAAGGCTAATGGTGTTCATTTTCCTGAAGAGGTTGGTCACTTTTACTTCTGGACCTGGAGTGAATAGTTTTCGTTCCTATTGAAAGGTTCTCCGTACTTAATTAACTAATTGATATCTATCAACTTTTGCATACAGAGGCTTTGTAAGTGGCTTGTTCAACTGCTGATGGCACTGGATTACTTGCATGCAAATCATATTCTTCATCGTGATGTCAAGGTGAATGATTTCTCTGAGTTCAATCACTGAAGATGTTATGTAACTAGGTATATGAAATCTTCAAGAACCCACCTTATATTGATGTTTTACCCACGTTGGTTTCAGTGTTCAAATATATTCTTGACTAAAGATCGAGATATACGTCTAGGTAATGGCTTTCTTCGTTCTTCCCTCGTACTGCATTTAGACTTCATGAATATGTTTTGGAGTCTGAAAATTTCTAAGTTGTGCCTTGTTTTGGTATCCTAATGTCATGTATTGATGCAGGTGACTTTGGTCTTGCTAAAATGTTGACATGTGATGATCTTGCTTCCTCAGTAAGTGTTATGACCATGATATTCTTTTGAACACTTTAACTTGATCTCATACTGCGTCCTTGCTCTACACTTAGGTCGTAGGGACTCCAAGTTATATGTGCCCAGAGCTCCTTGCTGATATACCCTATGGCTCTAAGTCAGATATCTGGTCTTTGGGTATGAGAGATTTATTTTTTACTCATGAGATCTCCTAGGCTTAATTAAATTACCCTTTCCTTTCCCCTGTATTACAGTATGCTGTCAATTGCAATTGACATTGGTTATGATATTTGTCAGGATGCTGTGTATATGAAATGGCTGCTCACAAGCCAGCTTTTAAAGCTCTTGTAAGTTACTATCTAATGCTAGCAGATATTGACTTTTATTTTTTAATGAAACATTATTCACAAAACTTAAGGGGAGTTTGATGGAGGGGTACAATAATTCATTTGATACATTGAATATTATATTTATGTTTTTGCATCCGTATTCATTAATGTCTATGGTGATGTTTGAGTTATTTCATTTGGGAGCACAGCATGAAATGAATGACATTTTAGTTTTCTTCTATCTGATTTTTGAGCAGGATATGCAAGCATTGATTAACAAAATAAACAAGTCTTTAGTGGCTCCACTACCAACAGTGTATTCTAGTTCTTTGTGAGTCCTCTATTTAATAAGAATCTCATGTTACTCACACTTCATCTGTATTTTCCCCATTTTATGTAACTGTTATATTAGTGTCTATACAGCATTTGAAGAATGTCATGCCTGCATTATTGGATATACATATATTGCAGATACTGATCAAATTAGTGATCTCTTCACCGGGTTCATAGATTGTCAGGCCTACCATTAGATTTTGTTTTACCTATGGCTTATTGGTTTTCAAAATTGTTATGAATTGGAAATTTATGTCCTCTTGCACCTGGAAAATGATGTTATATCATTTTAAAAACATATCTAAGCTACAGCTTTCAATTCATTTAATATTACTATTCACTGTGACAGAAAGATGTGTAATTTAGTATGGGATTTAGCTTGCCATTATGCATTTGCAATGGTAACTCTGGTTTAGCAGCGATCAGTTTTTTTTGTCCTTTAAACTCTTAATATACTCCCAGGTTTGGATGTATCTTATTGACTTGCAGTCACTTATCATTTTTGGTGCTCAATTTTTTGACCCCATTCAGTGACATGATATGTGTAACTTATTGTTATATATCTTTTTCTTCTTTCAGTCGAGGCCTTGTGAAGAGTATGCTGCGGAAAAATCCAGAGCTTAGGCCAAGTGTATGTTTTCTCTCAAGCATCTTTTGCATTTATCTAGATGTGGGTCAATTGATAAAAACTAGTCTATAAAAAATAAACTGTTTGCACATATCGTTGTCTGTATATGGCTTGAATGTTATTGTCTAGAGTGATAAATATGAGCCAAATGTCATCACAGTTGAATATGTTCAGATGCAGATTTGGATTTTGTGGTCTCATCTTTTTGTAATTTTTTAATTATAATTTTGGCTTTTAGCTTTTCACTTATGTTGTATTAGGCAGTGGAGCAATTCTTCTTCATTGATTCCATACTGTTTCTTTCCCAGACTATATGCTTATAGCATATTACTCTTTGAGCTCCATAGATACTGTGATGAGCAATTCTTCTGGAAATCTGTACTGAGATGTAAAATAAAATGTAATGTATTTTCAGGAACTTGAAGGTAGTTTTATGTTTCTGCTGAACATGCTTGTAAAGAGGCTACTTATATGATCAATTGCCTAGTTTCTACTTTCACCACACCTTTGGGCAGTAACTTGGTTAATTATGGATCATATTACTATTAAGCTAGTACCAGCCAGCCTTGCTCCTCTTCTCATTATCTATTCCTGTGTTGATGAAAATTATCTTAATTCCTTATTTTTCTTATCATCATTATTAATTTTATTCATATTTCTGATGAGTATGACAATAAATTTTATATTGAAATTTGAAGTGTTAAACTTAAGTTAAATAATATTCTTCATACAGTTCACGAGATGCACTGTTATATTTGTAAATTTAATTGTTTGTTGAAGTGTAATTTGTTCTTTTTCTACCCTTGTATAATTTGTTTATGCAAATTCTGCTTGGTGAACTATATTTTGGTAGATTTATTCTACATGAATTGAGCACAGTTTTGTTTTGGCAGGCTGCAGAGTTACTAAACCATCCACATCTTCAACCTTATATTCTTAAAGTCCATCTAAAACTAAATAACCCCAGAAGAAGTACTTTTCCATTTCAATGGCCTGGCTCAAACTATGCAAGGAGAGCTCAGTTTATAGAGCCAGAATCTGTTTCCACTCTTTCTGACAGAGATAAAAGATTATCATTCAGTAATGACAGGGCCTTGAATCCTAGTATTTCTGGAACTGAATTAGGTTCTCTGTGTTCTACTCAAAGAGCACGAGGATTCTCTGCTTGTTCGAAAGAGAAACACTATGAACTATCTGTTGGCTGTGTTAGTGAAGAATGCAATCGTAACAAGTCAAAAGACACTAAGCTGTCAGCTGTTGATAGGACCATTAGGACACCAAGACTGAGAGCAGCCAAGGAACCTGCCACCCCCCGACGATACACATTACCATCAAAGATATCCCATACTGGTTCCAAGCGTGATTCAGTAAGTTTAAGCCCTAAACTACACAATAGCTCCATTTATCTTGATGAGTGCCACAGAAGAAATAATGAAAGAAAAGCGATTGAATTAACTTGTCAACCTAAATTGTCATCCAAAGATCTTAATTGTATTTTAAAAGTGGAAATTTGGGTTTGAAATTTCCTATGTGATAAATGCCATTAGTATTTGAATCACATCACATCATATCATATAATTCAATTATTCATATACACATTTAGGCTCAGCATGCATGCATGATGCATGTGTGAGAATATATTTATATACTCCTGTATTGGCAATTTCAAATACTATCACAAGATGATTTCATATTAATTTCCAGTAGAGCTTAATTTGTGGTGTGGTTTCCTTTGCCTGGATTAATAGAGGATATGTGTTTTACTAAAGAATCCAAGCTGTGTATCGATTTATTTGTCTGCTTATCATTTCAGCTTCCAGCATCTTCTACTCCAGCTGGTAAATTTACGCCACCAACTCGCAGAGCTTCCCTTCCACTTCCTACGAGATCCATGGCCACAACCACCCCTTATAGAGCCAATATTGGTCTTCTTCAAAGTGTGGACTCTCCTGATATTTCTGTTAATGCACCACGAATTGACAAGATTGCTGAATTCCCTTTGGCCCCTGGTGAGGATCCCCTCTTCCCTGTCCGTGGAACTTCATCAACATCAGCTCAGTGCTCTTCTGGTGGTTCCTTAAGGAGTACTGACTGCTTAATCACAAAGGACAAGTGTACAATCCAGGTTGTGGACAAAGGTGTCCCTACCAGTGGCAGTGATGCTCATGCTTGTCCTGGTACTGTAGTTTCATACGGCAATGAATGCTCTGAACATGTGACAACTGCTGTTTCAAGCCATTCCTCTGCTGAGTCTCGTCAGCGCAGGTTTGACCCTTCGTCTTACCAGCAACGTGCGGAGGCATTGGAGGGGTTGCTTGAGTTCAGTGCGCGGCTCCTACAACAACAGAAGTTTGAAGAGCTTGGGGTGTTGTTGAAGCCATTTGGGCCTGAGAAGGTATCTCCAAGGGAAACAGCTATTTGGTTGACCAAGAGCTTTAAAGAAACTGTGGTCTAAGGTTCATTGATGCACTTTATGATCATTAACAGTAGTGTAAATTAATGTACTAATGTAGTGCAATATATGACGTTGTAATTTGAAGAGTAGCTTAGCTTCTAATCTAATTGTTCTAGACTTCTAGATGGGCACCATTGGCAATTTATGAGATTCCCGGCTCCCCAGCTCTTGCACAAAAAGGTAATGACTTTCTCACCAACAGATCAATGTAGTTGTAGATGTTCAAATTCTGATACCGCCGAGCACCTGGTGTCCAGATGTTACAATTTAACTAGTTGTCATGAGTTTAAGCCCCAGATATATAACTGTATTAAATAAGAACTTTGTCGTATATAAAGATCCTGATTGGATTGCTTATGTAAAAAAAAAAAACCGTTTTCGAAAAGAAAGAAAATCAATATTACCTCTATTCTTATTTATTAGTTGGATTTTCCCTATATCTATTTTATTTAGAAGTTTAAGATAATATTATGTTTTTTTTACATTTACCCTTAATAAAAGAACAAATAAATAAAAAATTAATGAATAAAGGAGAGATAAATGATATATTAAGAAAAAGTATAATAAATTTAAGTATAAATCAAGAAAATTTAAATGTGTTAATTTAGTATAATGTTTATTAAAATACACTCATTTATTTTTCATTAATTTCATTTAATTGTCCACTGACCAACACTTACTTAAAGGGAGAAAAAACCATAGCAATTATTAATTGAAGTAATATTAAATAAGGATATGATTAGAAAAAAATAATTCTTGAATTTTGAAATAACAAGAGTTTTAAAACATAAGTAATATGCTAAAATAACAATAGTTTTGGAATGGAAGGAGCATTTTAAAATTACTTATATAAAATTGAGGCAAAAACAATCATTTATCATAAAAAAATGTACTTTTAGAATTTAATTTTTATGTTTTCTTAGTTTAATAGTGTGTTGTGGATTGGTTCCAAAAATCCAATAGAAAATAGGGAAAACAATGAGGAAGCAAAAGAGTTGGAACAAAGACACGCTCGCAATGAAGTTTTACGTAAGAGAGAGGACAAGGAAGCTTGACGTAAGAGAGAGATTAGAACACTGCACCTTGTAGGAAAAAGTATCAACACAGCAGCGTAACTGTGCAAAAACTGTGTCAGAGTGACAAAAAGAAACATTAATATGAAGGCACCATTCCTAGCCTAAAAAAAACAATAGCACAAAAAGGGGAAATAGCACAGCTGCACTGGTCAGAAGGCAGAAGGCGTATTCCTAGAACTATAGAAATAATTTAATAAGTAGAATCCAATGTAAGGAGGGACTTGGATCCCAAGTTTGTTGTAATATATATATGAGTATCAGGGACAACCAAAGACATACACGATTCTCACTTCTTGTAACCATGTTTCTCTTAGAAATTGAACCCTTCAAATCCCAATCTCATTTCTCCATTTTTGATCCGAAACATAGTGTTTTTCATTTTTTATCTGAAACATAGTGTTTTAAAAAATAATAGTAATACACTTTGTATTTTCACATTATTTAGCAAATTTCATAATATATAATGAGATATTAAATTATAAAATTTTAAATCTTGTAAGTGGAATAAAATGTCCTGAGAGTTTTGCCTCAACTTGAAGTTTTAAATGTGATTTTATTTTATTTTTTGTTAAAAAAATGTGGTTTTCCAATATAAAAAATTTCAAATTAAATTATGTTTTTTTTGTCAAGAATTATTAAATCATGTGAAAATTAACAATAGTGTCCGGCCCATAGTAATAGTTGTCGTCGTCCTCGTTGAAAGGTTTTCTTTTCTCTCTCCTCTGCAACTGCGACTCCTCAAGGTAGTGTAATGCCAGAGATGGAGATGGAACAACCTGAGATCTTAGATCTATACGAGCTTCACTATTCAGACTTGTCTTCAGCTTCAACGAAAGTAGATTCCATAATGGAAGCCCTAGGAGCCAATGGTCCAGGCCTCCTCGCCATCACTGGCGTCCCCAACGCATCCAAGCTACGCTCAGACCTTCTCCCACTCGCTCGGAAACTCGCTCTTCTCGACCGCGAAACCCGTAAACGCGTCCTCAAGGTAATTATCTCAGCTCTATGTATGTGTTCCCAATTAACATCAAGCTAGGATTAGGGTTTTGAAGTTGATTCAGTTTTGTAGGGTTGTTCATTGTGCTTGTATTGCGTGCTTTTCTAGGAGCACAACTTGGGTAGTGACGTTCCTTTGAAAAATCCCGATAGGAGTGTGTCCTCCTTTGCTATGCAACTGAAATACGATAATAACCAATCACAACATTGTGAAGAGAAACCTCAATGTTATGGTATGGGATTCGAGAATCTTGGAATTGCTTTCCAAGAGTTAGGGTTTTGCATGATGGAGTTGGGGCTTTGCCTTGCTCGAATATGTGATAAGGCTATTGGTGGCAATGAGTTAGAACAGAGCTTGTTGGAATCTTGTGCTGCAAAGGGTCGTCTTATTCATTATCATTCACATATAGATACCCTCCTCCTCAAACAACACGAGAGGAGCAGGGCAACTAGCAAAAGAGGGGTTAAGAATATCAAGCCATTAGAAGTGTCACAGTTGAACTCAATTGCTAATGATGCTAATTTGTGGCAGCAGTGGCATTATGATTATGGCATATTCACTGTTCTAACAGCTCCCTCCTTTCTTTTGCCGACAGAAGATCCATCTTGTTGTGATGAATGTCCATCACCAACTGGGCATACATGCTTGCAGATGTATGATCCCAATAAGAAAAGGGTCCTTATGGTGAGGGCCCCTCCTGAAAGTTTTATCATTCAAGTTGGGGAATCTGCTGATGTCATCTCAAAAGGGAAGCTTCGCTCAACCCTGCACTCTGTTCATAGACCTTCAAAGCTTGAAACTTTGAGCAGAGAAACTTTTGTTGTGTTTCTGCAGCCTGCATGGACTAAAACTTTCTCTATCTCAGATTATCCTCTTGCAAAATCAACGTTCAGTGGGTACGGCGATCAGTATTTAGGGGCGTCTGATGATGAACAACAGTCTAGAAAGGATAATAATAAAATCAGTCACGAGATTCAGAAAATAGTTCCCCCAATTTCATCACGGTTGAAGGATGGAATGACTTTTGCTGAGTTCTCACGTGAAACAACAAAGCAGTATTATGGGGGTAGCGGTTTGCAATCTAATAGATGACTAGTTTCTGGTTAGTCCTGTTTCAATGTATACCCTCTGCCAAAGCTATAGATTTTGAGAAGTTAACCTTACTGATTATGTACTTTGGTACCTCTTTTTCACTGAATAATCATTTATTTGCCAACGGTGTTAGACAATGAAAGACTGCATTTCTGTTAATAGAATGGTAATGTAATTTTTGGAGCTGCTTAACATTAGATAACTTTATATTTCCCTTTTCCTTTTTGCCCCCCATTTGTCTTTTTATTCTTCGATTAAGATTGATTCCCGTGGTTCTACATGTGCAAGTTATCTTCAACTTTGTTCCAATAACCTCTATATAGGAATAAAAAAAACAAATAGGGGGAAAAATCAGCCAACAAAGATGAAAATGCTTCATCTTGCAGCTGCTAGCCAATAGAGAATGGACATGCCTTTTGTGCCTTTGCTCTTTTCCGCGCTCATATTTGGTTGTGTCAGGAGATATCTGTTAGGGAAGGTTCGCGTCTCGGTCTTTTGCCTTCATTCACCCAAAGCTTTGGCTTAAAACAATGACCTGCGTACATAAACTAGGGTAAAAGTATAGACGAAATCTTGCTGCGTAGCCCATATCCGCACAAATGTCTCTTTTTGTTGATGATGTTATACTTTTTCGCCTTGGATAGTCTATAAGCAGCACATTAAGCAACTTACCTAGAAACTAATTAGTGTGGGGCTGTTTTGCATCCAGAGGTCATCTGTCTGTGAAAATAAAGCAAAAAAGAAAACACTTGAGAGCTTATTTTTTTTAATAAAAAATTGGGGGTAGAAAGAAAAAAGAAAAGAAAAAGGGGGCCTAATATACTTTGTACAACGAATTAGCCACTCAGCTCAGGAGTAGGTCTCGCTTTCACATTATTTAGTGGTCCAAAAGGGAAACCAAAATTGACTTTAATGGAAGTAAATTTGAGGAGGAAAAATCTTTCTACTGAAAAAATCAAGAAAGCACATTTGAAGTTCAATTGAAATCCAAAGGGACGAGCAACTGTCATTGAGAAAACGAGGCAAAAGGAATAAAGTTCATATCTTTTGTCAGTTTTGAAGGAAGGACAGAACAGAACAAAATACTAACAAAACCAAACCAAACAGCTAAGGCTGTTGTTTATCACAGCCTTTTCCCTTCTTTCTTCAGAAAATTATGAGAGGGGGGATTGAGATTGTGTTCATGCCCATGGCTGAAAATTTGAGAAAGGATGACGTCTCTATGCACGCGCATTTAGTACAGGTCCCCTTCTGTAATTCAGCTTTTGTGTCCATCACAGTGGGAAAAAATGGTTATGCTAAAACTTGTTTGGACTTCCTAACCTGTCGGTCTTAGACGTTGCCAACTCCTACCACAAGAAGGAACACCATTACTCACCTCACCTTCAAAGCCTATAGCTTCTCTGACATTTTCCTATGGTAATGTCAGAGCTGTACACCTTGATTCCTCCTTCAAAACAGGCGCCAGAATCAGTACCTTTCTTGAAATGGTCCTATAGATAGGCCTCTTGGAACCAAAATGTATATTTGTTCATGTGATAACTAGATGACCCTCATTTATTATAACCTGATTTCTACTTTCCTAACTAGATTTCAAGCTCTTAATTTGTGATATGATATCTACTGTTGGAATCTAGCTACAGAATGCCAAATAGTTTCCAAAGAAAACAACTTCATCCTCCCCAAAAAGGAATAAAATTTATGTCTACTCAGGGCAGGGGTGACTGATGGGTGACTAGAGAGATTTTCATAGGTTGTGTTTTAGCTTGTTTGATTGAACCTTTGTATCTTCCTCTGCCAGTCTCTTATTGAACGGTCCAAGTAATAAAACAGCAGTGATTTCATTTTCACCATATGCAATGTTTAGTTGTCAATTCAAGTAAATAGTATTGGTTTGGCAATTTGCATTGATCTGGTCCTCACTAGTCATTTCTGGTTCACACCAGTTGCATGCGTTTCTTGTGAGAAGGAGATGCATGTTAATATTTTTTTAAAATGTTGTAATTGATGCACCACACAGTAGATATTCTATCGAGTCATATGATTTGAGCATGATTCAAATTCGATTACATAACTTAGCAGCTAGCAATGCAATTATTACATTACCAAAACTTGCCCCTAATCATATGTCTTATCTTTTTGTCTTTCTTCATAATTGAGTTCCTAGCTCCCCTTTGGGAAGCGGGTATATGCATTATGCAGCAATAGGCTAGGTTCCTTTTTCTTTTTTATGTAATTAACTGTGCTAAAAGTATCAGGTATCCCTCTAATCCTGCTTTATCTTTGATAGGAAAATTTCCACTTAACTACATCTAGGACCAGATTTTTCCTAACATATAATTGATAGATAAAACTGAGAATGTATATACTTATTTTAAGATCGATATGATAATAGTTAAATTACAAAGTTAACTTTCACATAGTTACACCAGTGAGAATTATCTGTTAAAAATAAAAATAAAAAGTTAAGCTTAAATTTTCTAATAATTTCATTAGATTCCTAAGTTTCTTGTCATAGTAAGATTTTTATGTATTATTAAGTTAGAATGTGTTTCATATATGATTTATTTAAAAATACAAATAAAGCAAAAACAGGTTTTTGTATTCTAAAAATTGAAAAAGAAGAAAGAAACAAACAAGAGCGGAGGATGACATTGACAAGTTTGGCTGATTGAAATTAAATATAAATGTTTCATTCGGGACTCGCTAGGATGTCATGTATATTATGTTATATTATATCCCGGGTCCACTACTATTGTGTGGATTGAATATATACTTAAATCCGTGTTTTGATGTTGAAAAGTGATTAAACTTAAGTTTCTACTTCTCAACGTAACTATTTATAGTGTTGTAAACGTGAGTTTACCACGTTTCAACGTTAAACCAAACATGCATTAAGTGTATGTTATGTTTGGTTTGACGTTGAAACTAACCAAACTCAAGTTTGGATTTCCCAATACATTTATTTCTAACGTTAGAAACGTGAGTTTACCACATTTCAACGCTAAACCAAAACATGTAAACCAAACATATCCTAAAGCACTAACGATGAGTCTTATTTATTTATTAGTATCGGTTGGTAATGATTGTTAAATCAGTCCCTAATGACATTAAAACGTTGAGCACTGATTTAAATAATTTTCTTTTAGTCAGAATAGAACACTGTATGATTTCAGTTGAATAATGTTAGGGTCTGCTAGTGCTAGAGGAGCTACTAAAGCCACAAAGATTGTGTTAAAATGATTCTGTCATTAAATTCTCCCTACGCCCTAGTCTCCAACACACACAAAGCAGCTAACAGTACTTTTCCTTTCTTTCTTTACAGGTTGAGCTTCAGGACAAAGTACTTCATCACATGGTGTTTGACCATTCCTCATTACCCTTCAACCCACTTTATCATTTGCTGACCAGTTATTGCCTTCAGGACATTAGCATTTAAACACTGCCATGCCGGTTCCTCAAATATTTCATATAATATAACCCCTTCACGCTGCCATGCTGCAACAATAAACATTCAACTCCATAGTTGTTTTGTTTCATCCCTGACATGGAACCCAAGTTCACAATCAATTGTCGCAGAAATGAGTTTCTTCCAACCAGTGGCACTCATTTGCCAGAGAGTCCCAGAATACCAATGGAGTTTCTTTCAAGGTCATGGAGTGCCTCTGCCCGTGAGGTCTCTAAAGCCCTGGCACCTCAACCACCTCTTCCTCCTTCTTCTTGCATAGCTTCCAAGCCTTCTAATGGCTCCTCTTGTGTGACTGTGACTAATACTATTCCTGAAGAAACTACTGGTCAGTCTGAGGAACTCTCAACCATGTTTGGGAATCAGTTCTCTTTCGCTTCCACTGCTACTTCACAGCTTGTTCTTGAGCGCATTATGTCACAGTCTGCAAGAGAGGTGTCTACTGTCTACCATATCACATTGCTTCTCAGACTGTGTTTCTTTCATCAAATAACTACTACATATTATATTTTTGGTTCTTTATTTACAAGCTAGAGACATTGTCATTCTTTGAAACTTTTGTTTTTTCTTTATAGCACTCCTTCTTGGTTTTAAAATCGGTTCATGTGTGTGATGTATGTAACAGGAAGTGTCTCCATTAACTTCAGGTAGATTGTCTCACAGCAGTGAACCTTTAAACGGTGGTGGTTCTTTAACTGGAACAGATAGTCCACCAATTTCTCCTTCTGATGAGTTTGATGATGTTGTTAAGGTATCTCTCTGCTCCTTTCCCTTTTCTTTGGTTGGGGTGGGGGTGGGGCCATGAGGTTGGTGAAGTGGCTGTACTGTTGCACTGAACAGTGGCTTCTCACAAGTGCAATAGTATTTTTGTATCTATTGCATTAACATTATTTTCTTCTACTCCTACTACTTTCTTGTTATAATATGTAAATCACTGTGTGCTTTTGTCTGCACTTATTATAAAGCTAATAGATACCGTATTGGGTTAGGAGGGTTTTCATTTCATATTCACCTGCCACCAAAAAAAAATGTAAAAGAATTTACAAAAGAAAGAAACTTGAGGGCCCAACTGATTCATTCACCTGCTACTCATAGCTCATATCTCATGGCTGCATGGAGATGGAGGAAATATCTATGTTAATACCTACAAACAAAAATAAACTGCACACTAATGGGGCTGCTTACTGCTCTAGAATTTTCCATGAGAATTAGGATCACCTTTACCTTTTATCCCCCCACTCCCTCAACGACACAGAAAAATAAAAGGAGCTAGAGCCTAGAGCTGTGGAGAGTGTAATGACTTTTCATTTAAAAATTATAACATTTTGAAATTTGAAAATAACTTTTGGATGGGACCGGCAGTGTGTTGAAGTGGGTAATGACGCACATTTGACACTACTGATCAGAAGTGGATGCATGCTTTCCAGTCAACTTGCCTGCTGATTGTTCGACAGCAGGACAATAGTTTGACTGTCCTGTGTACCTTATCTTTGCATTCACGTAAACAACCTTCTCGTTTTGGCATTTTTTCTTGGTAGAGAGAAAAGTTCAATTTGGTCTTTTACTGGAAAAACAAAATAAAGAATAGAGTTGGCACCAGAACCAGGACTCATAGGAATTATTTTCTTTTCTTCACCCCTAGAATGACGAAATGAAACATGCAAACTAATAAAAAAATGACAACAAGCTGAAATAGCAAGGAAAAGACATGGCAGTGACTTATGACTATAATGGAATATTGTCAGCATTTGTTTTTCTTTGAGATGGAACAATTTTATAATGTTAAATTAATAAGTTAAATAAATACAATGGTGGAGAACCCAAAAGTAATGCTAGGCTTCATCAATCTATTGCAGTTTTTTCGGGCAAACAATTCCATTCACCCATTATTCAATGGTGGAAGAGCCATGAGTACTGCTACTGGCAGTGCCACTCCTTGCTCCGGGCCTAAAACAGTTGGAAGATGGTTGAAAGACAGAAGAGAAAAAAAGAAAGAAGAAAACAGAAGCCATAATGCTCAACTTCATGCTGCTATTTCTGTAGCTGCGGTGGCTGCTGCGGTTGCAGCTATCACTGCTGCAACAGCAGCCTCATCTGCATCTAGCAAAGATGAGAGGATGGCTAAGACAGACATGGCTGTGGCTTCTGCAGCCACATTAGTTGCTGCTCAGTGTGTAGAAGCTGCTGAAGCAATGGGAGCTGAGCGAGACCACCTAGCTTCCGTGGTTAGCTCTGCTGTCAATGTCCGCTCTCATGATGATATCACAACGCTTACTGCTGCAGCTGCCACAGGTAGAGTTTTGTGCATTCATTTGGCACTAATGTCCTATAATACTGCAAAGTTTTTTGAATTGAGTAGAAACTATTAAGCTACTGCTCTCAAGTTAACCACCAAAGTTATATAATTCACTGTGAAAAATATCTCTGCATAATGTTATTGACTTGAGTACTTGACCATAAAGAATAAACTAATTAAGTTGTTTCAAGAGTAAAGAATCAACTAAGAAGGAAGATTCATGTAAGCATGGGTTGTGAGAGGTAGAAATAGTCCTGTTTTGTATTTTCTGTCCTTATATTGCTACTTGAAGGATGTGATACTTCATATATGCAGCTCTACGAGGGGCAGCAACCTTGAAAGCAAGAGCATTGAAGGAAATGTGGAATATTACTGCAGTGACACCATTAGAGAGGGGCATAGGGATAGGAATATGTGGTAAAGGCAATAACAATAACAGTAACTCTAGTACCAGTGATAGTGGGGAGATTATCAATGCAGAAAATTTTCTGGGTGCCTGCAGCCAAGAGCTGCTTGCCAGGGGCAGTGAATTACTCAAACGGACCCGTAAAGGTAATTTAAAAAATAAGTGCTGCTGTATATTAGCACTGACTCTGAATGTTTTCTCTCATTTGCATAAAGATTAAACTTCACTTTGGTGATAACTGTAGGTGATCTTCATTGGAAAATAGTTTCTGTTTATATACATCGAACGGGCCAGGTAATTTTTCTTTCAAAAACTCATAGCAAATGGAATTTGATTAGATGTCTTTTCATCACAATGCTTGCAACCATTTCAGGTGATGCTGAAAATGAAGAGCAAACATGTTGCAGGAACCATTACCAAAAAGAAAAAGCGTAAGCTGCCAATCTGCTATTAACTACATATAACTTTACTTTGCTAGCATAGATGCCTTACCAGTTACCATACAAAGAACTCATAAGTTCATAAATTTCCAGATGTTGTGTTCGATGTATGCACGAATTTACCAGCATGGCCAGGAAGGCATCTGTTTGATGATGGTGAAAAAAGAAGGTATTTTGGATTGAAGACAGAATCAAGGGGGATTGTGGAGTTCGAATGTAGAAATCAAAGAGAATACGACATCTGGACTCAAGGGGTATCCAGACTTCTTTCCATTGTTGGACACAGGAAAAACAGAAATGGGATTTGAGCTGCACATCTAATACTGATTTCTAAGAGAATCTCTAGCTAGTGCTGACTGCTAAACTATATATGTATTTAGCTGCATTTTGCATCTTTGATGGAAATTAGTGGACTTTTTTAACTTCAGAATGAACATACTATCTGGCATCTAACTTCAGAATATCATAGACAAATGTTTCCAATAGTCTTCCTCGTTAAGGCAACTTGTTTTATGCCAGTTGTTTCGAAACACAAAAACCACACAAGTATACTAAAAACTGCTAATAATGAACCACAAGTATACTAAACACAGACCACACATCGCTTGATGCACACGAACAACATAAATATACGAGTTATAGTTGATCAAACACCCAAATGAACTCAACTTCTCAAATCACTAGGACATTGAGCCTGATCATGATTGTCAGATACTGAAATCATGAAAGTTCTTTCATGAATTCTTAAATAAAGTGTTTCTTTTCATTTGTTTTCAGTAAAAGGGATAGCAGGAAGCTATAAACTGACTAACGGAAATTCAACAAAACTATCAAGGGCTAGTCATGATACAGGGCATGAAAGTAACAGTTTGCTTAGCTTACCATTCGTAAAAGAGATAGGCCAAGGGGCTAAAGGAAAAGGAATGAACTGAATGAATGCCAAAATACTGATATGCATAAGATAACAGGCTAATAATTGCTACCTTACAAATTATATCATCATAATCCAATATTCGCAATGCCTATCATACCATAAAAGTGGAGTAGAGAAATGAATGATATTAAGGGCAAGTACACAATAACCAAACAGGTTTCAACTTTCAACTTTCAATATTCAAACTCGACTTTTTGTCATTGGAATTCTCTCATGATATTATAATGCAAAACTGCACGTTAAGCAAACACAGCAAGTATCAAGCACCTAACTTGGGTAGATGAAAGCCACATGCAAGTCCTACTTCTTTGAAGATTTCCCTTTCTTCTGTGAGGCTTTCCCCTTCGTGTTTTCCGCGAAAGAATCCATATTCGTATCCTTAAGATTAATTGGACCATGGCTGAACTCCGGAGAAATGATTTTTGCAATCTCAGGGAAACCAACGCTGTTTTTACCACGTAACAGTGTTTGCAAATTTTGCTCCCAAATCTTGTCTTTTTTAATGCCGGGACTCTGCATAGCATATACCATTGTCAAGTGAGTGACAATAACAATGTTTTAGGTTAGGCTCTAACATAAATGAGTAAAGTGGAATAAATTGGCATTTTTTGTGAATGAGAACATTGATCAAACAGTTGGTGTGGCGGATGAAACAAAAAAAGAGAAAGAGGAGAGAATGGAATGGGAACCCGGATATTGTAGATTTTGATGAACTTGGAGATGATCAAGGCGATTTCGGAACGAGAGTGACGAGGGATGCCAAGGAAGTTGCATAGCTCACTTTCCGCTTTTCGGGTCTTGGTCTTGCCGACACCGGCGATTTCAGCCACGGCTTTTGACACCGTCGACATACTCCTCCGCCCTGCACCCAACCCCATCTTGATGTGATTCATTGTTTCTGGACTCTTTTCTTCTCTGCTTGCCTCCAAATTGATTTGCGATGTATTCCCGTTACTCCCACACTACTTCCTCCACCAAAGCCAAATTTACAGATGAAGAGTGTTGCGGCATGCATTAGTCAAAGTAATTTTAAAATAAGCAAACATAAATTAAAATTTAAAAAATACCTTTTTAATGACTTTGTCCACCATTTTTTTTCCTTAAAAGGTATTTTAAAATTAAATTTAAAAATAAAGTACAAGATATTCGATAATATTAATTTTAATAATAACTAGTATGTATATCCATGGTGTGGAATTTTTTTTCCTAATGTGTTAATATTGTTTAAATATATGTAAATATTATAAATAAAAAGTTATTTAAAAGATTGTAAACTAATAAGTTCATGTTTTAGATTATAGAATTGTAGGCAGAATATTGTTGTGGATTGATTCCCAAAAATCCAATAGAAAATTGGGAAAACAATAAGAAAGCAAAAGAGTTGGAACAAAGACACGCTGACAAGGAAGTTTGACGTAAGAGAGAGACTAGAACACTGCACCTTGCTGGAAAAAGCATCAACATAGCAGCGCAACAGTGCAGAAACTGTGTCAGAGGGACAAAAGGAAACATTGAAATGGAGGCACCATTCCTAGCCTAGAAAACCATGTAACAGTAGCACAAAAGGGGAAATAGCACAGCTGCATAAGTCAGAAGGCGTATTACCAAAGCTATAGAAATAATTTAATAAGCAGAATCCAATGTAAGAAGGGACTTGTACCCCAAGTTTGGGCAAAATATATAAGACATGAGGGGAAACTAGAATAGGGCATGATCAATATGAACAAATTTTACTCTTGCAATCATGTTTCTCTTAGAAATATAACTCATTTCAATTTCAATCCCCATTCTTTTCAGTTTTGATCCGAAACAAATATTAAACTAAAGTTTAAATCCATTATATTCAAAATTAATTTTCTATCCATCTAGATTTTAACATGATTAATGAATGTGTAATTTAATATTTGATTTTTTATCAAATATCTAATTGAATTAATAGATATAGTTAAAAAATATTTTGTTTCAATTTGAATACGCAACACATCATACAAATAAAAATTATATAATCCAAGGTGTTGGTTGAATGGAGCAAGACAATATCTCGTATATAATAGTTCGCAGGTTCGAACCCCCACTCGTCCCCTTGAGGTGAGGTGAAGTAATATAAGTAACTTTGTGAGTGCTCTTTTGAATCGGGAGGCTTTCTCTATCTTGAACTGGAACATCATTCTGTCACCCTAAATTTTTCATTAAAAAAAATAAATCATATTTATTTCGAGTCGGTTAATATAGAATTAAATAATTTTTCAAACTAATATTTGATTCTTTACTAAATATATGATTAAATGAATGATTAACTATTAAATTGAATTAATAAGATATATTTAAATTTTTGTAGATTTGATTTCTATGTGAAATACCACGTAAATTTGAGCAAAAATCTTATTTGAATTTATATTAATTCAAATTATTTTTTTGATAAATATTAAATTAAATTCATAATAATATACTGTTTTTTTATATACTATATTTGAAAATTATAATTAAGGTTACCAAAAAGGTTATAATATTGGTTTTAATTCAATAAATAAAAATTAATGTAAACTAAATGATTTCCAATCTAATATTTATTTTTCAAATTAAATATGCAATAATTAAATGTATGTGAAGTATTATATTGATTTAATAAGAAATATTTAATATTGTTGATTTAATTTAATTATGAGCATGTCATATAAAATTCAACATAAATCAAGTTTGAATTTCTATCAACTAAATCCACACAATTCATATTTCATTCTATTCGAGTAGTTCAAATTGAAACTCTTATCCAAATCCCAACTCAATCCAATTCATTTCAACCCATTCCAATTCAATTCAGTTTCAATCTAATCAAATCCAAATCAAACCCAATTCAATTCATTTCAACCCAACTCCAACTCCAACTCCAACTCCAACTCAATCAATTCCAATCCGACACAATCTAATCCAAATTGCAAGCAATGCAGTCTATCCAACTAACTCAACCCAGTCTAATCTAATCCAAGACCTAACCCACCACAATCGAATCCAAATTTCAGCCCAACCTAATTCAATCAAATCCATTTCACCCCAAACCAACCCAACTCAATCAGTCAATCCAATCTCTAACCACTTAATCCATTCCCTAACCACTATAACTTGCCCCAAACAAAACCAAATCAATCCAGCCTAACCCAGTTCAGTCCAAGCCAATGTAACCCAACTCAACCCGACCTATTCCAACCTAACCAAACCCAACTCATTCTAACCCAACCAAATCGAGTCCAATTCAACTCAAACCCCACTCCAACCAATCTAATATGTTCCGACTCAATCCAAACCCTAAACCAACTCAACTTAATCCAAACCCCATCATAGTTTAATCTATTTCAAACCCCATCACAGTTTAATCTATTCCAACCCCACCCAACCAAGTCCAAGCCTTAATCCAACATAATTCAATTCAAGCCTCGACCCAACACAACTCAATCCAACCCAAACCTCAACCCCTTCCAAATTCATTCCAATCCCATCTTACCAAACTCATACTCTAACCTAACATATTCCTCAATACAGTCCAATCTATTCTAACCCAGCCCATCTAATCAACCCAATCTAAACCCTACCCTAACCTAACCTAACCCACACCATTAGAGCGAAAACTCTAATGTTCTCTCTTCTTTCAAGACCTACAACGTCGGTGCCAGCACCCCGTCACCTTTCTCTTTCTGATTATGTTTCTTCTTCCACATCCCTCATCTCTTACCATCACCACTCATTGGCTGCCTCCTACACTCTCCGCATTTACCCTCTGTCACCTCCACTAATCTATCCATAAACGCAACTGCCTTTTCGATAGATAAATGTAATGCCTTTTCTTTTCACCAACTTTGATCACCTTCTCCACAATCTATCTTTCCCCTTTTCCTTTGACGCCCCACCGAACAGGCTCAACTATTTGGCTCCGATTTAAGTTAACAAAGTTTGCATCTCGTGATTCATCAGCCTCTATCTACATATCCACAATGCCAACATAGCTAGATAAGAAAAAGGAAAAAATGATGGTGAGAACAAAAATTGTTTACTCTTGTTGGAAAATAGAAAACTAATTGTAGGAAGATAATGAAATGAAAACTGAAACTCATATTTCTCATTCATCTAACCTTCTTTAAATACAAGAAAAATATAACCAGAAATTATAAATAATCATAAATAAAAAACTACCGATTAATTTGTAACAACCCATAATTCAGGTTGCGGTCCTCCAAGATCTGTATGGACCAACTGCAACTTTTGTGATGCTCTCCAACTTGATTGTGAAAATGGTAGCCTAGTCTGCTTCCCATATTGACATGCACTACAACTACCCACACAATCTTCCAATGGTGGCAAACCTTTCACAAGATTATGTTTTTTTCATGTACAGTAATGCGGCATGGTTGTAATGACCTAGTCTCTTGTGCCAAAGTTCAGTACCATTAATTGAGCTTGAAACAACAGCCCTCACCTCCTCCATAAGATCCAAAGAGAAACTTTTTCCCTTCATTTTGACCTTAAAAAGATCTTGTTCTTTTGCATCTTTAATTAAACACATTTTGTCTTCAAACAAAACTTTGTAGCCCTTTTCAAGTAACTGGCCAACACTCAACAAATTTTGATTAATATCTGGTACATAAAGCACATCAGTAATGAGTTTAGTACCTGAACAACTTTCAATTGCAACAATTCCCTTTTCTTTAACAGCAATGCACTCTCTGTTGCCAATTCTGACTTTTGAAATATTTGTTTTGTCCAGCTCCTTGAACAACTCTTAATCATAAGTCATATGGTGTGTACATCCACTATCAATCAACCAACTTTCACCATTGTTGTTGGTTGCAAAACAGGTTACTGCAAATAACTGCTCCTCCTCCTCTTGTTGATCGGCTACTTGAGCTTTGGATTGTGGTTGCCTTTTGTTCTTACAGATTTTTGCAATAAGACCAAGTTGGTTGCATTTGTTGCACCGTATATTAGGCCTCTTCCAGCATCTAAAATGAGGATGGTTCCTTTTTCCACAATGCTACATGGAGGATGATCTTTTCATCTTCAGCTTTAGTCCCTTTGTTGGAACTATCTCCTTGCTCAATGCTGCTCCCCTGGGCCTTTTTTTTCTTCCATTTTTGACCTTGATTGAGTTTCAATTTGGCTTGTAAAGCACCTTCAATCATGCCTTCCTCTCTCATAAGTCTCCTCTGTTCTTGGGCTTGCAAAGCATACAATAATTCTGCCAAAATGATAATTGACAGATCCTTGGAATTTTCCAGAGAGAAAATAATGGATTCAAACCTCTCAGGAACAATCACAAGAACTTTTTGAATAATTCTCGTGTCAGGAAATTCAGTTCCAAGCAACCTCACCCTATTGACAATGCTTAGAAGTCTGTCAGAATATTCCTTAATTGTTTCTGACTCCTTCATCTGCTGCATCTCAAACTCTCGGATCAAATTTAGCACTTGCATCCCCTTGACCTTCTCATTTCCTTCATACTTCTGTTTGAGAAAATCCCAGATGGTCTTTACTGACTTCAGAGTCATGATTCTGATAAAGATTGCTTGAGAGACAGCAGAAAATAGACATGACTTTGCCTTTGATTTTCGACTGTTGGATTGCCCGATAATGGATCAACCACATAATCCTCCTCAATAGCCTCCCAAAGATCACATGCATCAAGATAAGCCTCCATTCTGATTGCCCATAGGTGATATTCTCACCCTAAAAAATAGGCAATGTTATAGCTGAGTTATCAGATTGCATTTTTAACTCTCGGGTTAATGTTTGGGTGTTTGGTGGAACTATCAATCTTACCAGGTCCCTCAAGAACAATAAAGCTCTGATTACCAATTTGTTGGAAAATAGAAAACTAATTGTAGGAAGATAATGAAATGAAAACTGAAACTTATATTTCTCATTCATCTAACCTTCTTTAAATACAAGAAAAACATAACCAGGAATTATAAATAATCATAAATAAAAAAACTACCCATTAATTTGTAACAGCCCATAATTAAAAATTGAAACTGTTATAACCACCCTAACAATAAAACTCTACCATAAACTCTAATAAACTCTAAAACATATGTTGATTCATATTCTCAACAGCTCTTGTAGCTAGTGATTGATATCGAGGTTTAGGTGGTTATGAAGTTTTCAAATTTGCTAAGTTCTATTTATTTTCAAACTGTTTGGTTATATTTAATGTCTTTATAGCTCTTCATGTGATTCTATGCATTGGAGTGAGCTTTTCTATATTTTATAAGTTTTATCTGAGTTTTATCTGTTAAAATATTGCAGGATCACTCTTTCATAATTTTTTATTTTTTTGGTAAAAGGGGAAAAGAATCAGAGAACAGAAGAAGAAAAGGAAAAGGAACTAATGTCTAACTATAAGTGCATCAGCTTGCAAAGGGATCTGAAGGTTATCGGAGCTTCAAGCAAAATTATGTAATTAACTTCCTGATTGACACCTTGCTTAGCTAACATGTCCACACATTGATTACCCTCCCTCGAAATGTGCTTAATGGTCACTATCCATTTCCAAGCCACCATAGTATTAATATCCAAAACAATGGCTGTGTATTGATGAAATTTTTAGGGTCTCCTTGAATCATCTCAATTTCATCTCCCAACATAACTACGAACCTTTATGTATCACTTTTTTACTATAATGTAAATGTTGTTTGACTACTGTTAAATTAATAACATTCAACAAACAAAAAAACAACCCAACTTAATCAATATAATCTAGGCCATGTTGTGCGTCCCTTCAAATTGGACCATCTCTACTTTCTCAAGAAATTTTTTCAAAACAAAAATTTTTCAAGACAAGAAACTTGAAAGAGAATCAAATTAACAATTATTCAGATGTCATAACTATCACATAATATAATTATATTCAAATTTAAGTTGTTATACTTTCATTTTAGTCATAATTTTATTACACATGACACACTTAACCATAATTATAACTATTTTAAATAAAACCCAAATTACATGCACATGTAGAAATGTAGAATTAATTTCAATAAAAATATAACTAACATTCAATAAATCAATAAACAGATATATATTATTATGAATTTAATTCACCACTTATTCAAAATTAATCTAAGAAGTTCCTCCCACCCTTTTCAACAAAGTAGAGGGACCCTGAAGCTAATCAACTTCGAGTCTCAAGAACAGAATAGTGAACCAACTATTACACGTCTAATGCAAATCAATACAGAGGTCTCGACAACCAACTAAATATCATAAACTAAACAACAGAAAAGAAGAGAGGGAACAATTGTAAACATATTTACAATTCAGTTCAAAATTTCATAATCAACTAATTATCAACATCTTTGACAACAATCCAGTGTGTACGGCACACCTAACAACAGGACAAGCCACAAAGATTTATTAATTTTAATTGTTAAGAATTTGTTTCTCAAAACCCACCCTTGTCCTCACAGAAAAGAAATATGTATGTGCCAAGGAATATATGATACAATGATCTCAACTTTCAGCGGCTCTGAAAATAGTGAGCAGAGAGAGGAAGAGGTTGATGATGTCCAGATACAAGGAGACAGAAGCCCAAATATATTCATCGTAGGAGTATCTCTTTATCAGGTTGTCTGTATCATACACGATGTAGCCACAAAATATAATTGACGCCAAGCACCCATAGATCATCACTGACAACTTACCCAATGGGAAGAGAATCTACAGACAAGAACACGCTATAAGAATTCAAACCAAGACGATTACAACGTAGTAATACATATGAAGCAACCTTGTTTGAACACCACAATACCTGAATAAACGAAAAGACGATAAGAACTAGCACAGCACCGAACAAGAAAGGACCAAGAAAGTTGAAATCATAGCCTCTCTTTGCAGCCCAAAATGTGTAGAGAGTCAGGGCAATCACCACCACAGCAGTCAATATGACAGCTTCCAGAATGACTTTCTCTGTATCCAATTTCCAATCTCATTAGAAAAAATTCAAGACAACACAAAAGTAGGAAATTCTCACTGAAAGATGCAACTTAAACAACAGAGTGGCAAATCAAGATCTCAAATCGGCTTTTACTTCTTCCCATTGCACAAATATTAGTTACATAATCAAATCTCGTAATCCATTCTCAATAACAGGAAAGGAACTAACCAGAAGGTCAAAACTCAGAAGCCTAAAAACTAGCCACGAAAAGATGTTTTAACAAATAACCTTAACACCCCCAATCCAACCCTCACACAAAAATCACCCCAGTACAGAGCACACAGGCTACAATGATGATTGTGTCCCTAAATCCAAAATTCTATATATCAAGATTCAAGAATAATCCTATTTCCTTAATGCATTTCTTCTTTGTCCTGTCCATTGTCCCAAATTAGTATGACACATCAGAGTGTTAACCAAGCAGACCAAACGTAAGTTCCAAGTTCAACCACTGAAGCAAAATAAACCTTAAATCTTGCTAATGAGTGCTCTAAGAGCACTGCTAAAGAACCAAAATTAGTAAATTTTTATTGGACCAGCATTTAATACCATAAATGCAATCTTAATACTATGATTTTCAATAAAGACTTATTATCTATGATTTCTTAACCAATGCCCGACATTAGCATGACCCTTTCTTTAAATGAACAAATAAACTTAGTGATCCCAAATTGAAACCACCAAAAGAATGAAAAATTGAGGACAAATAAAAATAGAGATGAGATGATCGAGTCTTACCGCTAGTGAAGGCGCAAGTCAATCCAACGACAAAAGAAAGAGAAACAGTGAAAACCCCTAGTAGGAGGTAATTGATGGGATGCTTCTGGTAATAATAGTAAAGAGGGCACAACGCTGCAATTGCATGCAAAAACAGCACGAAAACAAAAGAAAGATCGTTAGAGAAAGATTGAACACGAAGCAAGTGATAGAATCCGCAGCAATTAGGATAAGAGACGCACTGAGAAAAGGAACGAAGATGAGGACGATGTAGAGGGCCAAGCCGGCGCCAGTGGTGGCAAAGAAGACGGAGATAGGGCGAACGGTGACAACGACTGCGCCGACGGCGACGGTGGCGAGCAACTGGATGGCGATGATGGCGTAGACTTTTCGGATGAAGGACCACCTCAGTTCGGGGCTCTCTAGCATCATCGGGTAGAGAGGCCTCGCCCCGCTCTCCACATCCGTTTTTCCAAATGGCTGATTCCACATCTTCCTAATTTGATCTCAAGCTTTTCCTGAAGATTCTTGACTGAGAAAGTGAGGGAAAGTGAAAGAAAATATTTAGGGCTTCTTGATCTTCTTTGTTTGCGTGGAGTGTAGACGAGATTGTTACTGCGGGAGTTATTAATATATATAAACCGCTCATAAGCCTCGTGGTGTTAGTTGATGGTTATAGTAACAAATGTTTATCAGTTATTTATTATTAATTATTAATATTAATTATAAATAAAATTATTACAAGGAAAAAGAAACTTCGTGAGACATCGCATGCCTTACGCCATTGGGCAAGGACATACGCGACAATGACACGTGGCTTCTATTGTCCTTGACGCGTGTATGGATGGAAATATTCTAGATTTCTCCAACGGTGATTAGCGAGGTTAAACACTTAAACGAAATTTTTATATTCGGAGCGCATTAGTACTCGCGAGAATATGTAAGAATATGCCCAAGTGGGTTTCTTCGCTTCCACTTTATCTCGTCTTCCCCAATCCCCATCTCTCTTTTGGTCCACCCAATCTTTTTTGTTCTGGAGTTTTGGTATCCAAATTCCAAAATTTACATTGAACCGATTAATTCGAATAAATCAGGTAGATTTGCAAAATTATTTTCATATTTTTTATATATATGAAAAAAACTTGAAAATTAAGTGAAAACTTCAATTCAAAAGAATTGTGTTATTGTTTATCGTTGACTTCTTGTTAATTCTTTTTTTTAAATGATGAAACACGGTGGAAAAGACCCACCAAAAAAATAGAAAAACTAGATAACCCTAGCAAGAAGAACGCCAAACAATGACTTGGTAGCTGTCTGACTGTCTGTGTCATTGTATTTTTATAAGGTATCTGAGTTAAGTTGCTCTATTTTAAACTGGATTTTAGGCTAATGAGATTAAGTCTTTTTTTTTTAAAGCACACGTACACATTGGAGTAGTCCTATTTAGAATTTAATTACAAGTTACCATTAACACTTTTCACTCATCCGCAGGGTGTATTTAGTGGATAATCGAAAACTAAGGGCATGTTTAGTTTACGAAAACATTTCCTGTTTTCACTCTGTTTCCTGTTTTCTGAAATTTTACAAAGGAAAAACTGGAAATACTGGAAATAGCAAATTTTTGTTTCCAGCATTTCCAGTTTTTCCTTTGTAAAATTTCAGGAAACAGAAAACAGAAAATGGAAACAGGAAATGAAAATGCAAACCAAACATACCCTAAATATTCACCAACTTTGATATTCCCACACCCAAATAGCGATTCACCCACCAAACACCCAATTTTTTTTTTCTTTTTTTATTGTGAACAATAACTTTTTTATTTGATTTTTTTTAAAAAGTTTTTTTTCTTTTTTTAATATGTGAACAGTAAAATTTTTTTTTGAAATTTTTTTTCCAAAAAAGTCTGATTTTTTTTTTAAAACAATTATTTGTGATTAACCAGATTAGTAACATAGTTAACCATCAACTTAAATGGTATTAACCACTTGTTTGAACATTACTTTTTTGTAAATGTGAACAATACCTACTTTTTTTTAAAAAAATTATTGTCGGTTAACCAGATTAATAACAAAGTTAACCACCAACTTATATGGTATTAACCACTTGTTCACTTGAAAACAGAGTTAAAGGTTTGTCATTTTGGACAGTTATTTGAAATTATATCAATATTCACCACTTCAGCAACTAATTTAACAACATAATAACTCACAGTTAACCACTTTTTGCCTCCGTTATAATTATTAACCAGTTTAATATCACCGTTAACCACCAACTCACATGATATTAACCACATGTTTACTTAAAAACAAATTATTCATTAGATTAATAACACAGTTAACCACCAACTTATATGATATTAACCATTAACCAGATTAATAACACATGTTACCAACTTATATGATATTAATAACACAGTTAACCACCAACTTATAAAGTGCTAACCACATGTTTACTTAAAAACAAATTATTCACCAGATTGATAACACAGTTAACCGCCAACTTATATGGTATTAACCAACTCTTCCCTTGAAAACAAAGCTATAGATTTATCATTTCTGAACATGTATCAATATTAACCACTTGAGCAACTTATTTAACCACATATTAACACACAATTAACCACCAATTTTTTTTTGGTTAAAAAAATTTCTACTGTTCACCTATTAAAAAAAAGAAGAAAAAACTTTTTTGGAAAAAAAGTTTAAAAAAAAAAGCTACTGTTCACAATAAAAAAAGAAGAAAAAAAAAGAAAAGTTGGGTGTTTGGTGGGTGGATCACTATTTGGGTGTTGAAAAATAGCTTTTGTTAACTCCTCTCACGATCTAGTCAGCATTGTTATCTTTGGTAGCAGTATAAGTCTATTTATTAAGTAGGGTAAAATAATTTTTTAGTCCCTATAAAATATCCGAGTTTTTATTTTCGTCCCTGGAAAATTTTTCTTTTTTATTTCATCCTTATAAAATATTTAAGCTATTTTTTAGTTCCCGATATTAATTCTACTGTTAATTAGGGATGTTTTGAACATCTATAATAGTGACCAATACTTGAGAAGTACTCTGATACATTATATAAGGGTGTTACTCTCCTTAAACTCATTCAGAGAATCAAATTTTATGTCCGACTTGAACTAAAATTCATTTTACATTTCATCCTTTCTATATATCATAAACAATCTTTGAATGAGTTTAAATATGCTAACAATGTTGTATAATGTGTTAGGATGTTGCACATATGATTATTAACTGTGATGAGCATTAGACATATCCGCATCAACAACAGAGACTAAAAAAATAACTTAAATTTTTTATAAAGATGAAATAAAAAAGAAAAATTTTACAGGGACGAAAATCAAAACTCGGATATTTTTTAGGGACTAAAAAGTTATTTTACTCTATGAAATATTATCTTTGGTGCGGTGCTAGCTGCAGAAACAACTCATATACAGTGTGGTAATGATTCATCGGTGGCAGAGGCAATGGGTATTAGATTTGCTATCCGTTTGGCTCGGGGGCGGACCTTCTTGATTACCTCCCCCGTACTTTTGCAAAAATAAATTTTATATATAAAGGGTTCAACTTATACCAGTGTAAGTTACACCAAGTATTACACCGCTGAATAATTTTTAATAGATTATTTTATCAAGTAATCTACAGTTGGATTGAAAGTTATTATCATATAGATCATACATATTAAATTTTACATTATTCTGAAATTATTTAATATGTCATTCAGATGTCTCAAGATTAACGTTATATACATTTGAAATATATGGAAAACTTAACCATTTGATTATCAAGTTATTATTGTCAAAGTTTTATGAAATTTAATACAAATAATCATGATGATGAATAAACATAATTCAACGGTTGGATTACCAAAAAACACATTCGATTTATAATTATTAACGGTGTAATACTTAATGTAATTTACAGCGGTGTAAATTGAACCATCCTCATATATAATTATTAAAAATTATTTATATTTTTCTTAGTACTAATTGAATTTTTCATTATATTTAAAAATTTAATATTATCATCTAATGATATATTATCACATCATTTAATGAGATAGCATTCCATGTGTTATTAAACTGAGTAATATATTCCAAAACTTTTTTGGTTTTAACTTTTTACTTTCAAAATTTTTGTTATTTTGGAAATCTAAAAAAATAATTTTTTTCAACTATACTCTTATTTAATATTAATACAACTAACAACTATTATTATATCTCTCATTTCCTCTCTCTTGAAATAGTACTACAATAGTTTTTATTCAACTAGTCACTTAGACAAAAAAAAAATACACAGATTAAAAAAATGCAATCATTACTCTTATTTTCTTAAAAAGAAATTTTAAATTTCTACTTTACCCCTTATCTCTCTTAACATTTATTTGGTTTCATTAGTTTTCAATAGTGAGTAATTTATTAATTACGAATATAAGGGTAAATTGGGGAAAGTGTAATTATTACTGCATTGACTTTGCAAGTACATAGTTAAATAGAAATATTTTTTTCTTAAAAAATGGGGACAGTTAAATAGAAACGGAGGTAGTACATTCAGTCTTTACTCTTTATTATGAATAATATTTCTTTATGTTTCCAATGCTCTTCAATAAAATAAATGAAGTATTGATAAGGGTATTTCAGTAAAATTGTATAAATTTAGACATATTTTAAATTTTCTTAATTTGTGTGTATCATCTTATATAATAAGAGTTTTAAAATGAAGTGAGTAAAACAATACATCATTGAATAAAAATCTAAAATTTTATATCGATATATAATATATAATCATAAAACTTATAATATAATATTAAATATTTAATTTGTATATTAAATTAATATTTTGGCTCCCCCAATTTTTTTCTTTCAAGTTCAGCCGCTGGTTTGGCTATTGATTTACTTTTTCTTTCAGCTGGAAATTGAATCTGATTCCCTTGAAGTGATTTCCTGCATACACAAAGGAGCAAAAGACCCATCTTCTATTAGTCTTATTGCTCGAGATTGCATTTCTCTGAGTGGTCAACTACACCCGATTCATACACACTACTACACTAGGAGACAGGGGAATATTGCCGCTCACCAATTGGCAAAATTTGCAATGCTCCCAATCTGCAGATTTAGTTTGGATTGAAGATTGAAGAAGTCCTTCATGTATTTCATCTTCTATTTTAGCAGATGTACTTGCTTTTTCCAATCAATAAAACTTTTTTTTTGCGTCAAAAAAAAAAAAACTAACAATTCATCGTATTTCTATTTTGATAAAAAAATTATAATGTTGGTTTTTAAAATAACTTTTTATTTAATTCTTGTATAATCATTATAAAAGATTAATAATTATACATTAATATTATAATATCATATTATTTTAAAAATTTATATAAGAATTTTATACAATAATTAAAAAAGATTTAATGTTTATTTAAGACTTATTTATACAATCAATGTATCTTTATCAAACATTTTAGAAAATTGATATGTTTTTTAACTTAAAAATATAAATTTGTCTTATTATATTTCTTTTTTTACTTTATCATCAATTTTATTCCACTTAATAAAAATATCTAAAACCAATATAAGATTAAAAACAATGAATATCTTTTAATTTTTTAAAATGAAAAATAATTCAAAATTTTAAAATAAATATTATTCTAATGATAAACGAAAATTTTAAAAAGTATGTTTGTGTATTATACTTAGCCTATAAGTAAAGAATCGACATGCCAGCCAATACTAATACTCTTATTTACGTATTGGTGTTGAATGCATTAATTGCTATTGGAATTGATGCATATGAGTAGTCATAATCCCCATAGTGATAGTTGTGACTTTAACCCTTAGACTGAGGGTACTAGTTAGGTAAAGCCCTCTCAAGAGTGGTGACTCTAAAATTCAAAATTTACAGGTAAAGTCTGTTTGGGGCCACAGTTCATTTCCACTGTGACCAACCACTGTTTAGTGAGTAGTCATAATTTGACACTCTAAAAGTAGTGTAACATGTGTTGAGAAAAGATAGATGAAAAAAAAAACCCGAGAAAAGAAAGGGAAAAGTATGATTAGTTTGTGATGAGAAAGTAAAAAAGAGAATTTGAAAAAAAAAAAGACTAAACTAGGAAATTAGTCCGGAGAGATTACTCGTCGTGCAATTTAGTCACTGAGAAATTCAAAATCGCAAAATGGTTCTTGAGAGATTGCTCCGTCATGCAAAATGATCTGAAACGTCATTTTTCAAGTACTAATTTGCATGATTTTTAATGTCTCAGTGGCTAATTTGTTTGTTTTTTCTTGTTTTTCAGGGACCATTTTGCACTATAAGAACCATTTTGCATGACAGAGTATTTTGGGATTTTGAATCTCTTAGGGACTAAACTGCACGATCAGGAATCTCCCGGGGACTAATTTGCTAGTATAATAAAAAAAATATGTGGAAGGAATGCAAGAGGGTGGAGTATAAAAATAATCACATCTGCATAAATATACTTCGTTAAGTCATTTTTATATAGGTTTGTTTTAAGAATTTTGTTTTGACCTTTTATAAAACTTTTTACAAAATACTATTACAAATATTTATTATTTTTTTCATTTACATTTAAATGATTATTGAACATTTAATATTGGGATTTAAATAAAAAGTTTTGACTTAAAAAAAATAGGGGTAAACTTGAAAATTGAAGGGATTTTTTTAAAGTCCATACATTAAAATAAATTTTCTCAATTAAAAATGCTAAGGTTATCCACACTCCAACACCCCTTAAAATTTCTTAAATCAATATTTTATAATTTTTTACACTTTTCATATTATTATATTATTTTTTATTTAAACAACTCAAATACTTTTTATCTCTATCTCAACAACTCTAAAAAAATTTTTAAATGGGTCTCACAACTCACCTATTACCCAATCACATACCCTACAATAATTTTCTATATATATTAATAATGTAAAGTACGGGAGCTTGTACTAATTTAAGAACCACAAAAAAGTAGTATTGTATGCTAAACAATGTTAAGCACTGAGTGCTTATAAGTTAAGAACGAGAGAAAAGATAGCGATGCAGATGACCTATAAGAGTACTCTTAGAGCATCGATGAAGAGCCATAAATAGAAAGATTTTATGAAAAGTGATTCCATTTAATATTATAAATGAAATGAAAGTGAATTTTCAATAAAAATAAGTTATTTATATTTAACTAGTGCTTATTTAATAACATGACCTTTTTGTTAATATGTTTTAATTCTTAAATTCTTTTTATTTCCTTAATTTATTGTAAATTTTATGTTAATGGAATTTTTACCCACTCCCTAAAGTTTATTATTAAATATAAATATTTTTAATAAAAATTAAATTTATGATAATATTTTTTTGTTGGTCATGATAATTTTAACCATTTCCTTTTTATAAAAGGAATGGGAGGTTATACTTATTAAGGTGATGAAATATTCAGTTAAAATAGTATATGTTGAAACTTTTAATATAATAAATTTTTTATTTTTTATTTTTGTTTCTTTAAAATTAAACAACATACTTAAGACACTAGTTAGCAATTGATCATTCTAAATAGTAAAATTGAGTGCATTAATTGCTTGATCCTAAATGTGAAATTTGTATATACAAAGCATTTAAGATTTTGGAGGCAAATCAATTTGAAAGGAGAGCATGTCTGGCACGATACTTTTAACGGAATTATATAATACAAGTATACAACATTGCTTTGGATTAAAAAAACTAAAGTGCACTTAATAATTTATGGACAATAATTTCGCACATGAGTATTGTCAAAGACAGAATTAAATAATATCAGCCACAAAAGGCCATAGACACACTGTTCGCAGCTAGCATTGAAGATTAAGTTTGGTACATGCATGTGCCTAGGCCCTACGCTTAAGGTGGATTTTGGAGTTTAGATTCTCAATCAGCCATAAATATTTTATTACTACAAAAAATCAATTTTTTTTGGTAAAAACTACAAAAAATCAATTTAATGTTATAATACACGTTATTAAACATTTTAATATTAAATTTATATTTATAAAATTTAAATCTATATTATACTTCCCAGTTCCCCAAACACAATATAATAAAATTGAGACCTTATGACTCGAATCACTCAGAAATTAATGATCACAAAACTTGACCTTAATGTAATCTTGTTTCATCATCTTAGTCACATCGGGAGAATGAGCAAAGCTTTATGCCAACAAAGTGTTGTATATTTAATATATATTTTAAAAGTTATTTAATGAGGAATTCATTTTTTATATCCATTAGCACCAGCACACTGATAAATGTAAGTTACATTTCTGATTACATTGTCTTTTATTTTGGCAATCAATTAACTTTTATTTCCTTCAATCAATTGCATTATTATATTAATTATTTTGATTTGTCCATATACTTATACGGATGGTGGAAAAGTTTCTTGCTACACAGATTCAATACTGACTTACTATCTCTTGTTGTTCAACCTTGCCAAATTGGTTAGAAGTGCTTGTAAAATCATGGGGAGTTTTCGAGTATCAATCGAATAAGCTCTTAGGGACAGTGTTAACACACGTCTCAGTTGTTGAGACAAGTTCACCCCCAAGTGGTTTATAATATGACAAACTGATTAAGTTCAAATATACATATGAGATGCATCTTGTGTTACTAATTGTGTGTTTAAGTGTGGCAGAGATTCTGTATATCTAAACAAATGCATGAATACTTAAATCATAAATAACACAAGTAACAGATGCAAGTTCGGCTCGAGAAGCAAGCTAAGAACAGATGCAAGCTCAGCTTGAGATGCAAAGCAAAGGTCAGACACATAATCAGCATTAAGATGCTAACACAGCTTGAGATGCAAGCCTCTATGTTCAGATGATATTCTAAGGAAAGAAGAGACCCCAGCATTAAACTAAAAGAGACTCAAGAACAACTTGAGATGCAAGCAATGAACAGATGCTAGTTCAGCTTGAGATACAAGGTCAGCTCGAGACGTTGTCTCAAGGTCAGACGAAGCAAGAGGGGATCTCATCAGAGATGCAAGTAAATCATAACAGAATCTGGATAGAAGCAAGACTGCACACTCAATGCTAGGAGACAGCAAGTAGAGTCAACACAAAGTCAAGCAAGGACACAAGGACACTGACACAGTACCTTAGTCTGAAAAGCTGCTGACTGCCTACTGAAAAGACTGCACCTGATGCTATGAGCTCTAACAGATTGAAACGGTCACATAACGGCTAGTTTCTCATCTGATGATATAAAAGAGACAAGAACAAATGTTGAGTAGTGAGAGAGACTGCCTACACTTCTGTGAAATCATTTTGCATCTTATCACATCTCAACCAACATCTCAAGTACACACATCAGTTATCTGTGAACAGATTCAGCACATCTTGAGATTTATTATTGTCTCTTTCATCTCTCTTCAGTATATCATTTCAGTACTGTAACTTAAGAAGAGAGTTTCCCTAGCTTACCAATTTCCATATCCATACTGTGTATGCTGTAAGCTAGATCCATCATTTTCATCTACCGTAACCTGTCTTATCTAAGATAGGAAGGTTCCTAGTCTTGGAGTGAGGTGTTTGCGTCCTGGAGAGGCTGTAAGAATACTTGTGGCTCAGCTAAGATAGGAGTGCCTAGGCTTAGTGTGAGTGAGACGTCCTGAAGAGTCTGTAAGAATACTTGTATTGACTGGTTTGTCAATAGTGGAAAATCTCACTTGTTGTGAGGACTAGATGTAGCCCAAGGAGTGGGTGAACCATGATAAGATCTCTGCCTACTGTCTCTTACTCTATCTATTTATTACTTGCTTTGAATTAACCTAAAGCTATCTGTTAATTACAAGGATAAATACATTAACAAGCAAGATAAAGAATCTAAGTTGAAGCATAAGAACTAGTACTAAAATTGAATTAACTCTATCCTGTCTTAACAGAGACTCCAAGTTAGCAAACTTGAGAGCACATCTCAACATTCAATTTTAGTGTGGATTTGCAGGAACAGATTTGAAAAGTCTCTATTCACCCTCCTTCTAGAGATCTTCAGCCAACTTCAGTTGGTATCAGAGCTTGTCCTCTTGGGGTTGAGCACACCTCCGTGTGAAGAGGATAAAGATCCATGGCTGGTCCTAGCACAAGTCTGTTCATTCCTGAAGGAGCTTCAACAAACAGACCTCCTGCCTTTGATGGAACTGATTATTACTACTGGAAAGACAGGATGAGATTGTTCATTGAATCTCAGCATGCTGATCTATGGGAGATCATTGAGGCAGGCCCTTATATGCCATACATCACAAATGAGCTTGGACTCAGGGCAGCCAAACCCAGAGAACAATGGACAGATGCTGAGAAAGCAAGATACGTGCTTAACTCAAGAGCTAAGTACCTGCTCACTTGTGCTCTAAGCAGAAGTGAATATGACAAGGTAGCTGGATGTGTCTCAGCAAAGGAAATATGGGATGCTATTGAGATTGAACATGAGGGAACAAACCAAGTTAAAGAAGCCAAGATCAACATACTGGTTAGACAGTATGAGCTTTTTAAGATGAATGAAGATGAAGGCATTGAAGACATGGTGAGGAGATTCACTATCATAACAAATGATCTAAAATCTTTAGGAAGAACATACTCAAATCAAGATATGGTAAGAAAGATCCTAAGAAGCTTACCCAAACCTTGGAGACCCAAGGTTACAACCATTCAGGAAGCTAAAGATTTGAGCATCCTCAGATTGGATGAGCTTCTTGGATCTCTGAAAGTACATGAACAAGAGCTGATGGAAGAGGATCTCATCAGACGACCCAAGACTATAGCTCTAAAAGCCTCTTCCAGCAACTCAAAAGGTAAAAAGACAAGCTCATCTCAACAAACCTCTCTCAACTCATCTCATGATTCAGAAACATAAGATGATGAAGAAGAAGATGATGATAGTGAGATGGATGATGAGCTAGCCTACATCTCAAGGAAGATCAGACGCATGTGGAGAGCTAGAGGAACTGGAAGAAAAAATTTCCCTTCAAGAAGAGGAGAAATAAAATCTGACAAGAAGGGGCAATTCATTTGCTTTGAGTGCAAAAAGCCTGGACATATGAGATCTGAGTGTCCTCGGCTCAGAAGAGAAATCAAAAAAAGCCCTGGGAAAAAGGTAATGATGGCCACCTGGGATGACACAGATGAAGAAGGAAGTCAAGATGGACAATCAGCCAACCTATGTCTCATGACTAATTGAGATTCATCAGATGAAGAGGTAACTGAATCTGACTCTGAATACTCTATTGATGAGCTTAAGTCTGCCTTTGAAAATCTTCTGTATGATTCAAATCTTCTTGCCTCAAAGAGCTCATTACTTAAATCAGATTTAAATACATCTCTTGAGAAAATCAAATTTCTTGAAAGAGAAAATGAGGATTTAAATCATAAAAACAATAGCCTCATGTTGTCTCACATGAGATTATCTGAACAAGTAAAAGCTAAGACTTAAGCTCTCAATGGGTAGGAACTAAAAAATCTATCAAATGAAAATCAGCAACTCAAACTACAAAATAGAAGTCTCATAAATGATCTGGCTAAGTTTGTAAATGGAACAAAAAACCTTGAGAGACTCATTGGATCTCAAAGGGGTATTCTTGATAAAGCTGGACTTGGTTATGAGAGATCTTCAAATGAAGTTTGGTACAAAGATTTTTTCATTCCTGCAAGAAAAAAGAAAAAGGAAAGATGCTCTTGTTGTAGTAAATATGGTCATAAAGCCACAGATTGTTACTTGAGACAAGTAGCATCTAAGAGAAAGACAACTAACCATGAAGGACCCAGATATAAGTGGGTACCTAAAGATAAATCCCTTGTTTTGACAGATGTGCCTGGCAGCAGCAAAATCCAAGAAAGAATGGGTGCTGGACAGCGAATGCTCAAGGCACATGACTGGGGACAAAAGCAAATTCCTGTCACTTGAAGAAAAGGCCACTGGAGTTGTCTCTTTTGGAGACAACAGTAAAGCCATGATCAAGGGTATAGGTAAAATTGGTAAGACTAACTCGGCTCAAATTGAGAATGTGTACTTTGTTGAAGGATTGAAACATAATTTGCCGAGTATCAGCAAGCTATGTGATAATGGTTATCATGTTAATTTCCAACCTACTTTCTGTGAGATCATAGACTCCAAAACTGGAAAAATAATTTTCTCTGGAACAAGAAAGAAAAATCTTTACTCAATCTCACTAGAGAGTCTATCAGATCTCACCTGTCTCATGTCTCATGATCATGAGAGATGGCTCTGGCACAAAAGATTTGGACACATTAACATGAGAACCATGAATCAGCTTGCTAGTCAGTCTCTTGTCAAAGGATTACCCAAGGTTAAATTTGACAAAGACATGAAGTGTGACTCTTGCATCAAAAGCAAGCACAACAAATCAAGTTTCAAACCTAAGAACTGTGTCTCAACCACCAGACCACTTGAGATCCTTCACATTGACCTATTTGGACCAACTAAGATAGCAAGTCTCAATGGTAAAAAGTATGGTTTTGTCATTGTGGATGATTTCTCAAGATACACCTGGGTTCTATTCCTATCTCAGAAAGATGAATCATATGACTCCTTCAAAACTTTTTGTAAAAAGATTCAGTCTGAGAAAGGATATGGAATTGGATCTGTTAGAAGTGACCATGGAGGAGAATTTGAAAATGCCAAGTTTAGAAAGTTCTTTGATAAAAATGGCATCTCTCACAACTTCTCTTGTCCAAGGACTCCTCAACAGAATGGTGTAGTTGAGAGAAAAAACAGAACACTTCAAGAAATGGCTAGAACTTTGTTATGTGACTCTGGAATTGAAATATACTTCTGGGCAGAAGCTGTCAATACTTCATGTTACATTTTGAACAGAGTCACTATAAGAAAGATCTTGAATAAGACACCATATGAGTTGTGGAAAGGTAGAAAGCCTTCAATTTCATACTTTCATATTTTTGGATGTGACTGCTATATTTTAAATACTAAAGATCAGTTGGGAAAATTTGACACCAAATCTGATAAAGGAATTTTCCTAGGATATTCACTAACATCTAAAGCTTATAGAGTATATAATCTAAGAACCAAAACTACTGAAGAATTTATGCATATAGTTTTCAATGAAGTTCTGGGAAACTCTCAGAAAGAAGTTGATGAAGAAATAGAAGAGCTAATGAAAGATCTAAAAGTCTCAACTCAAGAAGCTGGAGAGAGACTCTCACCTGAACAGAAGATGGTAAGATCATCCCAGTCTGAACAAAGAAGAGAAGTTCAGCCAAAAGGAACATCTTATAGAAGCAACCAATCTGAAACATCTCATATTTTTCAAGAAGAAGATAAATCAGATGATCCAACCAGAGCTCTAGAAACAAGACCAGAAAATATTGAGATACAAAATGAGCATGCATCTCAACTACCCAGAAGCTGGAGACTTGTAAGGTCTCATCCAAGAGATCAAATAATTGGAGAGACTTCAGACAGAGTCAGAACCAGATCTTCTTTCAGAGACACTGAAAATCTGATGGCCCTTCTATCTAAAGTAGAGCAAAGGATATACATGAAGCCTTAAATGATGAATCATGGATTAAGGCCATGGAAGAAGAACTAAATCAATTTGAGAAAAACCAAGTCTGGAACCTGGTTCCCCCACCATCTCATCAAACCATAATTGGAACCAGATGGGTCTTCAGAAATAAGCTGAATGAAAAAGGTCAAGTCATGAGGAACAAAGCTAGACTGGTGGCACAAGGGTTTAATCAGCAAGAAGGAATAGATTATGATGAGACCTTTGCACCTGTAGCTAGACTTGAAGCCATCGGGATCCTATTAGCTTTTGCTGCATTCAAGGACTTCAAACTATACCAGATGGATGTAAAAAGTGCCTTTCTTAATGGAATCATAGAAGAAGAAGTCTATGTAAGACAACCCTCTGGATTTGAAGATCCTGATCATCCTGAATATGTGCTCAGACTATCCAAAGCTTTGTATGGTCTCAAGCAAGCTCCAAGAGCTTGGTATGACAGGTTAAGTTCTTTTCTAATTAAAAATGGCTTCATCAGAGGTAAAATTGATACTACACTTTTCAAAAAGGAAATTAGTCAAGACTTATTAATTGTTCAAATCTATGTTGATGAAATTATCTTTGGTTCAACTAATGAGTCCTTGTGTCAAGAATTCTCAAGTCTCATGCAGGGAGAATTTGAGTTGAGTATGATGGGTGAGCTGAGATTCTTCTTGGGACTTCAAATCAAACAATTGTCTAATGGAATCTTCATTAGTCAAGAAAAATATACAAAAGATCTGCTCAGCAAATTCAAAATGAGTGAGGCAAGACCAATGAAAACACCTATGCACCCCTCAACTCAGATTGATCAAGATGAAGCTGGAAAAGCTGTTTCAGACAAGCTTTACAGAGGTATGATTGGCTTTCTTATGTACTTAACAGCCAGCAGACCATATATTCAGTTTGTTGTAGGAATCTGTGCAAGGTACCAATCCAATCCTAAAGAATCTCATCTCACTGCTGTAAAAAGATATTTAGATATTTAATTGGAACTACTAATCTTGGCCTATGGTATGAGAAAGGAAAGAGTTTTGATCTCATAGGATATAGTGATGCTGATTTTGCTGGTGACAAGATGGATAGAAAGAGCACCAGTGGGTCTTGTCAATTCCTAGGGAAGTGCCTTATCTCCTGGTCATGCAAGAAGCAAAATACAATTGCCTTATCCACTACAGAGGCTGAGTATGTCTCAGCTGCTGCTTGCTGCACTCAAGTCCTATGGATCAAATCTCAACTACAAGACTATGCAGTGAGGTATTCCAAGATCCCTATTTACTGTGACAACACTAGTGCCATAAACCTTGCAAAGAATCCTGTGCATCATTCTAGGTCAAAACACATTGATATCAAACATCATTTTATAAGAGATCATGTGCAAAAAGGAAGTATTGAGCTAATCTTTGTGGATACCAAGAGTCAGCTGGCTGACATCTTTACAAAACCCTTGGTAGAAGAAAGATTCATTGAAAATCTAAAATTATTGAATATGTGTTGTCTTGATTGAAAAATAATGAATTTAGCATGGGTGAACACTAGATTGTATGATAAGAGTCTCACTACAGATAAGACTCAAGTGTCGTCTGTCAAGAGACGAGGCCTCAGACGCATCTGTCATCAGACGCGTCTCTTGGCTCATCTCAACTGACGTCTCATGAAATCATTGAAACGTTGCAATGAGCTGTTAGAAAATTAGAGCCGTTACTCAACGGTTAGTAACTGCCCACTACCTGGCAAACTAGCCGTTAGGCTATAAAAGGAGTGCCAACTACTCCCAACTGCCATAATAACTCCCCACTACGCGCAGTTATTACGTTTCTCTCTCTCTCTGCTCTCAGACTATTTAAGTCTTCTCTCACAATTCCATTCTCACTTTCTCTTCTCTCTCAATGCGTATCAAGTTCACTGCTCTAAAGCTCCCATACTCTGATAAATCATCATCATCTTCCTCTCCTGACAAAATGTCTTCATCTGAAAATCCCAATCCCTTAGCGTCCACTCCAGCCAGGAAACCCTATCCCGTTCACCATCTCCACAACCTAGCACTGAAACAGAGCCTTCCCAAATCCCAATCCACCCAACCTACTCAACCTTCACCATCCTCAAAATCCACATCCTCCAAAAAGAGCACTCACATTCTTCCTAGAATGAAATCCCAGAGAATAGCCTCTCAAGTTACCCAGACTTCTGCTCCCAGATCCCCTGTTCATATAGACCTCACACACCCTGGCTCCTCAAAGAAAGGAAAGGAGAAAGCTGCTGAAGGAAAGAAGATCTCTTTCCAGTTTGATCTATTCTCAAGTCCTGAGATAGAAGAGAAATTCACCAAGAGATTTTCTGAAAAGAAAATCATAGTTGGAAGAGTCATCTCCTCTCAAGAGCTGAGAGATGAAGGATGGGACATGAGTCCCTACTTGAAGGAACAGGGATGGCAGGACTATCTGACCATGACAGATATTGTCTTCTCAAAAATGACTAGAGCCTTCTACGCAGCATGCTACAAGGCAAATGGTTCCACACAAGAACAGCCCCACATCATCTCTGACATCAAGGGAGTTCACATAGAATTGACAGAAGAGATACTAGGCACCATCATCCAAGCACCTGTAACTGGAAACAGGTTGTACAATGAGGAGCATTGGTGGAATAATGTTGGAATCCCCTCTGCCAACGTGGGTACATCTCTCTTCAAGGGAGGTCTCATTACAGATGCTGTTTCATCTCTCAACCCCTTTGGAAAATTTCTGTTTCATTTGGTGGTTAAATGCATCATGCCAAGGGCTGGCACATTCAACAAAGTCTATCACCAAGACCTGATGGTGATGTATCATCTCAAGCATGACATTCCCCTGAATCTTCCATTCCCGATTCTTAGGCATATGGAGCATGCTTTTCACAACTCCAAAATCAATGCCTCTCTTCCCTTTGGAATGCTCATTACCAGAATCCCGAGGCACTTCAAAGTTGATCTCAGTAGCTGTGACAAGTCTGAAGAGAGACCAGGCTATGTTGGCAAGACAAACCTGAAATCTCTTGGCTTAGATGGTAAGACCATACCTCTTCCTACTTTTCCTTTATCTGATCCTTCTCCTGCTGTACCTACCACTACACAGGCCTCCCCCTCATCTAAAATGTCTGAGGCTGAAAAGAAAAAGAAAAAGAAAGTCTCAAAGGGAGCTGCTGAGGGATCTCAAGAAGGTTCAGAGATCCCTGATAAAGAAAAGAAGAGAAAAGCACAACCCTCTGCTTCAACAGAGACTGAAGTAAGGAAGAAGAAGAAAAAGAAGTAAAAAACTGATCACACTGCCATAGTTCATACTGAACCAGCCCCTGTTATTGTTGAGAAACCCAATGAGCAAGGAGTAGAAGAAGAAGTCATGGCTAATAGGGAACCTACACCTGAGGAAAAACCTGGAATGGAAACTGAGAAAGAACCTGAAATAGAGCATCACTCTCCAATCCACCAATCCTCACCCAAATCTCCTCCAGCAGAACAGATTCAACAGGAAGTCTCTCCTTGTAGTAAGATTATTGTTGAGACCTTGGTGAGCTTAGAGAAGGACAACTAGTCTCAAGCTTTGAAACTCACCAAGAAGCACAACAGGTTGAGACTCAGACTGTAGAGGTTATCCCCACCAAACATACAACTCCTGTGAGGTATGAACCTGCATATTCTCTTCCTACTTCCTGCCCTACTCCTGGAAAGTTCTTTGTGGGGACCATTCTGAATGAATCCCCTCAGCCTAAATATGATCAATCTGCACCTCCCACTGCCAAACCTGAGCCAGCTGAGGCACCTTCATCTGAGCCATCCATCCCAACACACCTCTCCAATTCCATCAACACTTTTCTGAACCAACTCCATGAGGAACAACAACAATATCAGCAGGATCTCAATACCAGACTTGAGCAAAACCAGAAGAAGATCTTGAAGAAGCTAAAGCACCACAAGAAGAGGCAAGATGCTTTGTTTGCTGCATTTGACACTGTTCTTCAAGCTATGCATGCAACAAATGAGTTTCACAAGAAGATGAATCTTCATATTTCCAATCTGCCTCCATTGCCTAAATTCCCACAGATTGTGCTGCGACCATCTGGCCCTGGCTCTGACTCATCCTCTTCCCACTCATCCTAGCTTGGCTAGTTTTCCTTATTTGATAATGTCAAAAGGGGGAGAGTAGGTTAGATATATCTAATGAGAGTCTTAGTTAGGATTTATTTCAGCTTAATGTTTGTGAGGATTTGATCTGCTTGATAGCTAGAGATGTATTTGACATCTTTTCAGCTTTTTGATAAGATGCAGTGGCATCTTTTGTTTTGTAATCCTCTTATATTTTGATTAAATGAAAATGACTCTCTGAATGATTGCAGTATATTTCTGTGTGACTTTCTTAACTCTTGTTCAACATCTCATCTCAATACTAAAGTCTTAAAACAAAAAACTGTTCTATAGCTCAGGGGGAGCTTTCCTCTTTAATTATTTTTGTTTTAAGAGAGATTGCACATCTCAGGGGAGTTAAGAATATATATGAATCATCCTATTATAATCTCATCAGATATTTTAACTTACAGTTTGCCATCATCAAAAAAGGGGGAGATTGTTGAGACAAGTTCACCCCCAAGTGTCTTTTAATATGACAAACTGATTAAGTTCAAATATACATATGAGATGCATCTTGTGTTACTAACTGTGTGTTTAAGTGTGGCAGAGATTCTGTATATCTAAACAAATGCAGGAATACTTAAATCATAAATAACACAAGTAACATATGCAAGTTCAGCTCGAGAAGCAAGCTAAGAACAGATGCAAGCTCAGCTTGAGATGCAAAGCCAAGGTCAGACACATAATCAGCATTAAGATACTAACACAGCTTGAGATGCAAGCCTCTATGTTCAGATGATATTCTAAGGAAAGAAGAGACCCCAACATTTAACTAAAAGAGACTCAAGAACAACTTGAGATGCAAGCTATGAACAGATACTAGTTCAGCTTGAGATGCAAGGTCAGCTTGAGACGTTGTCTCAAGGTCAGACGAAGCAAGGGGGGATCTCATCAGAGATGCAAGTAAATCATAACAGAATCTGGACAGAAGCAAGACTGCACACTCAATGCTAGGAGACAGCAAGTAGAGTCAGCACAAAGTCAAGCAAGGACACAGGGACACTGACACAGTACCTTAGTCTGAAAAGCTGCTGACTGCCTACTGAAAAGACTGCACCTGATGCTATGAGCTCTAACAGATTGCAACGGTCACATAATGGCTAGTTTCTCATCTAATGATATAAAAGAGACTAGAACAAATGCTGAGTAGTGAGAGAGACTGCCTACACTTCTGTGAAATCATCCTGCATCTTATAACATCTCAACCAACATCTCAAGTACACACATCAGTTATCTGTGAACAGATTCAACACATCTTGAGATTTATTATTGTCTCTTTCATCTCTCTTCAGTATATCATTTCAATATTGTAACTTAAGAAGAGAGTTTCCCTAGCTTACCAATTTCCATATCCATATTGTGTATGCTGTAAGCTAGATCCACCATTTTCATCTACTGTAACCTGTCTCATCTAAGATAGGAAGGTTCCTAGTCTTGGAGTGAGGTGTTTGCGTCCTGGAGAGGCTGTAAGAATACTTGTGGCTCAGCTAAGATAGGAGTGCCTAGGCTTAGTGTGAGTGAGACGTCCTGAAGAGGCTGTAAGAATACTTGTATTGACTGGTTTGTCAATAGTGGAAAATCTCACTTGTTGTGAGGACTGGATGTAGCCCAAGGAGTGGGTGAACCATGATAAGATCTCTGCCTACTGTCTCTTACTCTATCTATTTATTACTTGCTTTGAATTAACCTAAAGCTATTTGTTAATTACAAGGATAAGTACATTAACAAGCAAGATAAAGAATCTAAGTTGAAGCATAAGAACTAGTACTAAAATTGAATTAACTCTATCCTGTCTTAACAGAGACTCCAAGTTAGCAAACTTGAGAGAACATCTCAACATTCAATTTTAGTGTGGATTTTCAGGAACAGATTTGAAAATTCTCTATTCAACCCCCATTCTAGAGATCTTCAGCCAATTTCACCAGTCATCGTTGTTCTCCTGGGGACAGTGTTAACACACATCCCAGACATCATTGTTTTACTTTCTTTTCTCCATTATTTCCTACAAGCTCAATATATAGTTTAATATAGAGAACAACATGAGCATTGTCCCTCATCCAAAACAACAATGTTACTCCTGTTGATATACCTGTTGTTGCAGCTGCCATCCATAGCCACCAGTTACCTTTGCAAAGTCATTCTTAGACATTTCAAAGATCAGAAATTTTTGGAGGCCAAAACTTCAGAAGATGGCAATAACGTGTGTACTCCATTCTTGACATACATGGAGTTGTAGCTGCTTTGATCGATCCTAAACCCTAACGGTCTGTTGATCCAAAACAAATCAAAGATTGGACTCATTCTAATAAGGTATGTAGACATATTATCATTAGTACATTGTCTAAAGATTTGTTTGGTGTTTATTGTTCTTATAAGGAAGCCAACAAGATTTGGGAGTCTTTTTAACGTGAAGTATACTATTAAGGATGTTGAAAAACAGAAGTCTGTAATTGGAAACTTTTATAAATGGGAAATGACAGAAGAGAAGGATATCAAAACACAAATCAATGAATATCACAAGCTACTTGAAGACCTTAAAGCTGAGAATATCAATATATAGGATGAAATGTTATTAGACTTCTCATTGAGAAGTTGCTTGAATCTTGGAAGGACTACAAACAACAACTTAAGCACAAACACAGACAACTTTCACTGGCGAACTTGATAACTCATATAATAATCGAAGACACCATCAGAAAAGAAATAAAGGCTGCAAGAGCAAAGGCTTTGGTTTCACGAGAAAATTTGGTGCAAAACAAGTCTCAGGAAAAAAAGGTACGAAGCTAAAAAAAACCTGATCATTATTTTCCTAGAGAGTAACTAACCCCAATTTCAAAAGAAAATGTACTTTCTTTGTTTGTGGAAAGCCAGGTTACCATGCACCCCAGTCTAGGCATAGAGCGAGAGATGATAATCCTCCAAAGCATTTTTGTTGATTTTTTTCCTCCTGAGACTTTTCCATCTTTCGTAGGTTTTTTTTCCTGCACACCCGACCTTATTACCATGACATCCCTTCCCTCATTTTAAATCCTCGACATTGAATGATAAAGGTGAAAAGGGAAGCAATTTGTAGCATAGCCATTAACGTGTCAATTGGCTTTTGTTGGAAATAACTCATACCACAAATATTTGGTAGTAATGTCTTCACCTTCACCATATGAAAAATAGCATTTTTGTTGAACACAATTTAAAGGGTTGATAATGGGGATGCAAATGTTGATTGGGCTTTAAAGAGAGAGAGAGAACCACCTTATGTGGAATAAGGGCAGCCGCCCCCTTAAAAAATGTTTCTCATAGTGTATTCAATGTTCTTAAAAACGGTCTGGACAAAAAACTGGGCCCATGGTCGGTCCGATCATGGTTTGGATTGTTTGAGTTATTAAACCGAACCTAACACAGTTGAATTAGGTATGAACCGGTCAACCCGGTAAGAACCTGTAACGCCCTAATTTCTGGACTCAGAAATAATGCCCGTTGGAGACACTATTCCTGAACTCCTTGAAATCATTTCGTTAAATTTCCGATATCGTCATACATTTGCTTAAAACTTTCCAACGATTAGCTTAAGCCAAAACAAGACAAACTTTAAAGATCTTTAATAAATATGAAACCTACTTAAGTTCAGGGAAGAGTCCACACTTGGAGAAGTGTGATTCAATGAACTCATACCAGAAATCCGGTAGAGTCTCCCCTTAATACTGGACAATTACTGAAATTCAGCTTAACCTGTAAATCAGCAAAAGCCAGTACAGTTTAATAACATGCATATTATAACATTAAAACTAGACCTCAGTGGTCAATTCAGAAATATTTACACTTATACAATCTACATCAATACAATTCAGTAATAGCCAATTGACAAATACAAATATTCCAATAACTACTCCTAATAAACTAATCTCCCTGCTGAAATAAAACTCAGCTCCACCCACACCTGAACCGCCTCAACCTCACCGAAGGTACCTGCACCACTAAAATATGTCCCCGAAACGTGGGGTGAGATAATAATCTCAGTGAATACAATCATATGCATGAATGCAAGGAGCAGATATCAATGACAGCTTCACAACTCAACGAATTTCATATATTTTACTCATTCACAAATCCAATTACATAAAGCATGGTTACCAATGATTAATAACAAACTAGGAGCAATAAATAATTCACTTAACATGATTTGCTAAGTAATGCAAGATATGATGCTCATGATGCACTCACTGTTGTGCCCAGCAGGCATGATCTTATCACTTTCTAGAGTTAGGCCTGAGCTCAGACTACGGGAACCGGCTTTCCCGGGGACGAACCCCACCCAAACTGGACCGAAGTCGTGTTTTACCTAATTACTTGATTTTTAACTCACGGCGCAAAGGCCGGCTTAATTAACTCACGGTCGAAACCGGCTTACATTATTCAAATGCACCTAATAACACTTTTCGTAAGTTTGCAAATATCATAAACTTTGACATTCATAGGTTTTTCAAGCAAATCCTAACCTCAATCACTCAATTTCATACAAACATTACCAATTCAATCAAATTAACTCTATAGAAAGGGAAGTAAAGGAATGGGGTTCATACAAAGAGCATTTCGACAGTTCCGCTAATCTTGAGTGTTTCGAAAGTTCGTTTCTACAAACATACATCTCAATTTCCAATCCAAACATCGAACTAGACATTTCAATCCATAAGTAGTATTATACGAAGGTTTATAATCGAATAGAATACTCATATGAGTTACAATCGAGGGGTTTCGATAGTTTCGAAACTAAAGATTCCGACGCTCGATTCTATACTCATATGCTCAATCTATCGATAATCAGTCCAAACATCAAGGAATTAACAATTCAATCATCAAATATCCAACATCAAGAAAGGGAAAGAGAGGAAGGTGGGAACATGTATTGAGACCAATAGTTTCTACTCTAAAAGTGAGTTATACTCACCTATTCAAGCAATTCAAGAGGGAAAAGAGGTTTGGAGGTGATTAATTGATGTTTCCTTGCTCAAAATTCCTTCTTCAAGCTTCAATTCTTCTTTCTCTCTCTAGAACCCCGCTCTCTCTCTAGGTTTAGGTTTTTCTCTAAATTCTGTTTTTAAAATCGCTCCTGGTATATATATTTTCCATGCTGGTAATCGATTACAGACTCTCTGTAATCGATTACCATAGGCTAAAATACACTCAAGAACCCTTTCTGGTAATTTGGTAATCGATTACCACTCCTGGTAATCGATTACTAGGAACCCAGATTCCTGACAATCGATTACTAAACCCTTGGTAATCGATTACTAAAAATTCAACTCTCTGGTAATCGATTACTAACTCTTGGTAATCGATTACCAGGGACTTGTCTCTCTGGTAATCGATTACCAGAATCCAATCTTTCTTAAATTCACTTAAGTTAAGGCTTAAACTTGGTTTGTAATAGGGTTTTAACCTATAGCTCCTTAATTTTACCCTTCCTTACTTACTAATACCTAATTCTTTTGTTTGCAACCTAATAAATTATTTAAGCTCCTAATTTGCGGGATGTTACAGAACCGACCGGATGGGTCAAAGGCTGGATCAGAACGTTAGAGTACGCTAGTAGTAGAGCCGACAAAATGTGCTAGCCCGACCGGGCCGACCTGTAAATGTCCATAAAAATGTAGGGCTCGAGCACCTATTTTAGAAGCCCAAATAACTCCCGAGCTTTTTAGCCCAGCTCGATAAAGTCCGCTACCTGCAAAAACCTGCAAAAGCCTGAGTAGCTCGCAAAACTCATAGAAGGTAGGACCTGAGCACCTATTTTATAAGCCCAAATAACTTTTGGATTTTTTAGCCCAACCCGATAAAGTCCTCTACTCACATCGATCCGAGCCGAGCCGGACAACCCAAATTGACAGCTCCAGCTAGCAACGCACCCCTCCTTATTGAAAAAAAATTGAAATGCGAAAGGAGAGAATCAAACCTGCATCAATAGCATTATGAAGTCATGCCTAAACAACTGAACCAACTACACTTTTCAGTATATATGTTCCCATTTTTATATACATAGTAATGTATCAAAATAACAAACTAACATTATCACTATTTTATTTTATTTTATTACAATTAATATTATGTACCATAATATATTTATAAACTTATAAATTGTATATTTATTATTATGTTATAATATATCATCATATTACTTAATTATAAATACATTTAACTTTATTAGTATATTTTATTTATTATTTAATATATTTATACTATTATTTTTTAATAAATCTCATGGATATAAAATTTATATATTTATACTATTATTTTTTAATAAATCTCATGGTTCGACCATTGACCCAGTGATCAAATTACCGACCGAGTCAATGACCGGTCCAGTTATGACACTGAATTTATTAATCTATATGATGTACTTGCCCCCTTTTCCTTCAAATTTCCTTACTAACCTCTTGTATTGAGAATGAAATATATATATATATATATATATATATATATATATATATATATGATCTCCAGGGAAGTAAATTATTGTCCATAGTATAGAACCTTGCATGAATGCATGGCCCATTACCTTCCCACTTTACAACCCAAGAGCTCTAAGCACTGTAGGTGCAATAATTGTTCCTAAAATTTTGCTAAGCACACTTTGCTTGATCTTAATCCTAATTATCTTTTTAATCTCAATTAAAGCTTGTTTTGTGAACACAATGGAAAATCTTAATGGTGTTTGGCTATAAAAAAAAATCTCACTAATTTCATTTGCATTCAAACAATCTCCATTCAAAAGAAAAAAATAAATTATACATGTCAAATTAAATAATGATGCAAAACAATTAGACTATACTAACAAGAAATGAAACAAAGCCATGTTTACTTTTATAGGTAATGTTATATTTTGTTTTCATTAAACTAAATTTTAATCATGTAATATTTATTATTTTTTCGCTCCTACTACCCATTTTTTTATTCCGTCCCTAAGAACACGATGAAGTCACCTATTCGTCACTTCAACAACACATAAGAATGTGGACTCGGTCAGGGTATCGGGTCAATGGATCACTGGTTCAACCAGTGAGTCATTAGTTAAACTGGTTAAACCGGATATATATATATAAACACACATTAAAATAGGTAAGCTTATATTAATTAATAATTGTGACACAGTTTGAACGTAATTGTAAAAAATTGAGATTTATAAACAAAATAAAAGTCATAAAATATGAATAACATAAATCAATACATTTTTAATTTTAAAAAATAAAATATAAAACCGTGAATATAATAAAAATGTTGTATGAACTCAACTGCATATGCTATCCAAATCTAATCGTGTGTATATGCAAAAAGTATTCATTCATTGAACATAATAGTTTAAATATTAAAATGTGCACGTATATTAGGAAAGACTGTCTTGGCACAGTGGTTAGTGCCTTTCCCACGCTTGATTCCTTGCAAGTCCGTAGTTCGACTCTCAGCAGCCCGATTCAGTGACGTCATCTTCGATTCTGTGACACGTTTGATCTAATAAGCAAATCAGACCGGACAGTTGTCCGGTTCAACCAGTCGAACCGGTCGATCCGGTCCGGTTTTAAAAAATTGAAACCTAGATTGGGGATGGTGATTAACGAAGAGAGAAATTTTTGTACTAAGTGAGAAATGGTTTGGAGGGTTTTGTGTGATTTTTTTATTAGGCCATATGGGTTCGATGCTATCTTATATTACGGTTTGCATTGACTTATGCTAGATTTTGAAAACCACATCTCTTTCATGGTATATTTAAAAGTAATGGTTTAAAAAAAACGTGGCCTATATAAATAAGCCATATAGGCCACCGGTTACATAATTTTAACTTTTTTAAAATGGAAAAGTTATATATATACTATTATCACATGTCTAAAACATGATTTATTTTATGTTTTTAGCCATAGGTTTTTAGTCGTGGGTCTAAAAATCATGACCTAAAAGCAAAAAATATTGTAGTGTGTGTTTGAATTGGTGTACAAAATTAAGATTGATAATGTTGAATAGATTAAAACAAGTACCCTTTACAATCAAGTATTTATCAAATGTTGTTTAGTTGTATTGTTTTTTTTTCAAGGTATGGGATCCTGGTGTAAGTGGAGGGGCTTACTTTTAGCACCTCTGTCCCTTAGGCCTTTCCTAAACTACCCCTACCCCTTCCCACACTCCACCCCCCAACCCCTTCCCTTCCCCAACCCCTTCCCACTTCTCTTCCAACCCCCTCCCCCTCCCCTTTCGGGAATGGGGTGTGGGGAGGGGGTGAGGCTGCTGATGGAAGGGGAGGGGAAGTTTAAGAGTGGGTAAGGGTGTGCATAGAAAAATGGGGGTGCTAAAAGCAAGCCCTAAGTGGAGACTTAGGCCTTGGACTTTTCAAATTTCAATACAATATGCATTGATGAAAAAAAAAAGTAGACAAAAATAAAAAGAAAATAAAAAACAGAAATAATATTAAAAAAGAAGAGTGGAAATTATACAACTAAAATCAAAATGGGTCGATTTTAACGATCAATTTGGATAAATTTCTATAAAAGTATTTATAAGAGGATAAAATATAATAATTAAATAATGTAAAATGAATTTAACTTCTTGTATAAATTTCGGGTTAGTTTGGATAAGTTTCTCTATAAGGACTTATGGGAACAAATGGAATGAATTAAGAAGGTAAAATAAATTCAACTTATCGTGTAAGTTGAAATTAGTCTTTGAAACTTAACTTGTTTAGAAGTTCTTCCATTTAACTTTTTCATGAGTAACTAACTTCAACTTATGGGAGAAGTTGAATTTATTATTTCATTTTAAGTTCTTGATTCAATATATTTTCTTTTGCCATAAGTTTTTCTAAAGAAGTTTATTCAAATTGGCCCAAAACAAGTCTTTACAACTCAATTTTACGAAGAGCTCTTAGATTAAATTTCTCCATAAACAATAATTTCAAATCATAAAACACTTGGAATTTATTTTACCTTCTAATTCATTGCATTTCCTACTAAGGGTGTGTTTGATAAGGCCAATAAGCTAACTACTAACTTATTTGACTAGCTTATAAGCTAGTTTGACTAACACAATTTTTTTGATAAGATACTTTAAGGTAGCTTATTTAGGAGCTTATAGCTTATAAGCTACAAGCTACTTTAGCTAGTTTGTAGCTTGTAGCTTATTTAATTTTCTTCCATCACTATCCTTTTTTATTTTAATACATTTTCCTTATTATTCTTAATTTCTTTTTACCTATTTTCAATTTTAGTGCAAAAATCTTTTAATTTCTTTTTACCTATCATTACCCATGTAATAAGTAATTTAAAAAATTACGAATTAATTAAATTGTTGTTTTCTTTTTACTATTTTATGAAATTATTTTTATATTATACTATTTATTTGATTAATTTCACTATTTATTTTAACTTTTTAATTAAATATTTTATCACTAAAACATATAATAAGAATTTATTTATTTTTTAAAAAATCTAAAATTATAATTACATAAAAATATATTTTTGTCTAGAAAACATAAATAAAGTTTATATAATAAAACTTATGTAGTTATATCCTTTTATGTCATTATATATTTACCAACTAACTTATCAATTAGTTCTATCAGACACTTGTAATTCAATAAGTTAGCTTATCAATTCGGAACTTATAAACTAAGAGCTTATCCGCTAGCAGCTAGCTTATCAGCTAGTTTACCAAACACACCCTAACTTATTATGAAAAAGTTTATCCAAACCGAGTGTAAAATTATATTTCAAATTTGAAAATTGAGTAAAGGAAACCAGGTTCACTTTAAAAATGTTTAGATATTTATTTAATTTATCAATATTTGAAATAAAACTTAATTTAATTCTCTACAGTAAATATTTAGACACCAATTATTTTTTAGTAAATTGAAATTTTTTACATTGGAAAAGATTAAATTAATATAAACTAGTGGGGAACCCGTGCGATGCACGGGGCGAGAATATGCCGGAAACGATTGAGAGTGGAGTGTTAGATTTATCTAAGAATACATGATCAATTAATAATAACAATTAATATTAATAGTAAACTTGATTGAATATAATTAAAACTTATCGATCTATAATAATAACAATCAGATTTATAAAACATATCGATCTATATTCAAATAAAATCAAAATACTGTCTCTCTAAATCTGATGCATATTTAAATATGATGCATATTTAAATATAATTAAAACTTCAAGATTTCTTATTTGAAATTTGAAAACGAATTTTGCTTTTTTTTTTACCAAAATTGCCCTCTTTTTTAGCGGCAAAATAAATTTCAGACTCATCTCTATTTATATATATAAAGATTTCAACAATAAGTTAAGGAGACATTTAAAAAGATAATTACGAAAACAGAAAATAGGACTAATAATAGAGAAGAAGGACAAATAGTTTTTTCACATATTTTTTTGAAATAGGATTATGTTATCAAGTGAATTTATCAAAACGAAACAGATTTTTTGGAAAGAAAAAATAGAATTTATCATACAAAAAGAATCAAATCCATCAATTCATCCTTAAACAGATAAAATGTTAGAGAATTTAATACAAAAATCAGGTCATAAAACCTAACAAAAAAAGTAAAGAAAGCATGGCATTAGATGAATTTAATAGAAGAAAAGAATACTGATAACAAAGAAGAAGAAGAGAATTTTCTCAAAGGAATGTTGCATCATCAAAAAAACATACTTGTATGTTTAGATATATTCCAAATAGCCTATGGAAAATCTGACAAAGTGAACTCAACATTGCACATATATACATGGTAAGGAGACCACTATCAGAAAATTCAGATCAAATCATTGATTATAATTTATTATAATACAAATTTAGAATCAAATCATATTTAGAATCAAACTTAGAATACTCATCTATATTCAAATCAAACCAAATTTAGAAAACCTATGTATTTATCTATACTGAAATCAAATTATTGCTTTTATCCATGATTTTAATTTATTTTAATACAAAATTAGAATCAAATTTAGAAAATACAACTATATTCAAATCAAATAAGCTTTAGAATCAAATCAGATTTATAAAACATATCGATCTATATTCAAGTAAAATCAAAATACTGTCTCTCTAACCTATTGACAAAAACACAACTTTGCATATATTAATTTATTATAATCAAAATTTAAATCAAATCGAATTTACAATCTTTATTTGAACACCTATCTAAATTCAAATCAAATCAGCTTTAAAATCAAATCAGATGTAGAAAAACTACCTATCTATATTCAAATAAAATCAAATTTAGAATGAGAACGGATTTATACAAACAAATTAAAAGCAAACCTATATATTTTCAGATCAAATCATTGATTATAATTTATTATAATACAAATTTAGAATCAAATCATATTTAGAATCAAACTTAAAATACTCATCTATATTCAAATCAAACCAAATTTATAAAACCTATGTATTTATATTCATATTAAATCAGATTTAGAATCAGAACAGGTCTATACACATTACGTGAAATCAATTTATCTATACTCAAATCAAATTATTGCTTTTATCCATGATTTTAATTTATTTTAATACAAAATTAGAATCAAATTTAGAAAATACAATTATATTCAAATCAAATAAGCTTTAGAATCAAATCAGATATATAAAACATATCGATTTATATTCAAATAAAATCAAAATACTGGCTCTCTAAATCTGATGCATATTTAAATATAATTAAAACTTCAAGATTTCTGATTTGAAATTTGAAAACGAATTTTGCTTTTTTTTTGCCAAAATTGCCCTCTTTTTTGGCGGCAAAATAAATTTCAGACTCATCTCTATTTATATATATTTTCAGATGAAATCATTGATTATAATTTATTATAATACAAATTTAGAATCAAATCATATTTATAATCAAACTTAGAATACTCATCTATATTCAAATCAAACCAAATTTATAAAACCTATGTATTTATATTCACATTAAATCAGATTTAGAATCAGAACAGGTCTATACACATTACGTGAAATCAATTTATCTATACTCAAATCAAATTATTGCTTTTATCCATGATTTTAATTTATTTTAATACAAAATTAGAATCAAATTTAGAAAATACAACTATATTCAAATCAAATAAGCTTTAGAATCAAATCAGATTTATAAAACATATCGATTTATATTCAATAAAATCAAAATACTGTCTCTCTAAATCTGATGCATATTTAAATATGATGCATATTTAAATATAATTAAAACTTTAAGATTTCTGATTTGAAATTTGAAAATGAATTTTGCTTTTTTTTTACCAAAATTATCCTTTTTTTGCGGCAAAATAAATTTCAGACTCATCTCTATTTTTATATATATATATATATATATATATAAATAATGATAAAGATTAGTATTTTTGAAAGGCTTAACATTGTTTTCCTTATGTGACGAATTGAAGCATTTACGTAAATAAGAGATATTTCAAAACAACTGATCGGAAAGACAATTATTGACTGAAAGAATCAAACAAGACATCATTTTCAGACGAGGAATATTTGTGCGTTTGTCATTGGCATTCGAAAAGGACTGCGTGATATCTGGCTTGCTCATGTTGTTTTCCTATTTTCATTTCAATTGTTTCACTACCTCCTCTGTTGTTTTTATCATTTGTAGTCAAGTTTTTTCACTTTCAATTTCAACTTTATTCTTTTTGATTTGTGCAACTTCAACTTCCAACCAATAGTGGCTGCAACTTCTATGGTCTCCAACTCCAACGGAAGGAAAGTGAGAAAGAGAGAAAAAGTTATTTACTTTCCCTTTCACCAAACACAGAAAAAAAAGTAAAAGTTAGTTAAAGTCGAAAATTTTCAGTTAGATTCCCCCTCACTTTGATCTCCATACCCCTCATCCTGTGCCCCAAATCCTTCATTTGGTTCTGCAGATTGAAGCCACAAGTGAAGTTTCTCTCTCTCTTTGGCATTTTATCATTTATGAGCTGATTGGATCAACCAGCTACGTTACAATAGCAATAGTGGTCACTTTTTTTTTTGTTTAATTTTTTTCTGGTCGGAATTTTTGGTAGCCATTTGGCCCTTTTCAGCCTTCAGATATTTCTTGTTTTATGCTGAAGGGACTAGAATAGAATCATTAAATGCCTTTTCATTTTGGAAGAATAAAAATCTAGATTTAGATTTTGTCTATGGGGATAACCAGTTAATCCTTTTTTTAGTGGTTGTATCAACTTAATAAAAAGACCGTTATTTTGACTTTTGAGATTGATTGTTTTGTTTCTTCTAAAAGGGGAACACAAAGGAAGGGGGAAAAATAAGTGTTTTTGCTTTCTGGGGTTGGGTAATTTTGAGTTGAGGGTAGTGGAATATGACCAGCAGGTAGAAGCTGTTCTTTTCTCTTTTGGTAGGTCTGGTCCTTTCCTCTGCCCCCATTTTCTAAAGGTTTGATTTTGAAGAGGAAACATATAGGGTTATAGTGGAGATCTGGGACTTGTGTCGTCTCTTATGCCCCATGAGGACTTTCTTCACTGCAGAATCATGTAAAGAAGCGCACCCAAATGCTCTAAATCCACAGTCCTGGCTCCAAGTTGAAAGAGGGAAGCTTCCCAAGTTGTCTTCACAGTCCTCCTCTACATCAATGTAAGTTGGACTGTTCAATTTTTTTTTTTTTTCAATTTGAATCTTAAATTTTTTAGCCAATTCACTGAATTAAGTGGTTTATACAGAGAATCTGTAATCAAGGTCCCACAACCACCTATACTCCCATTCTTTAAACCTGTTGATTATGTGGAAGTTTTAGCTCAAATCCATGAAGAACTTGAGTCTTGTCCTCCACAGGAGCAGTCAAGTCTATTTTTGTTGCAATATCAAGTCTTTAGGGGCCTTGGGGACATTAAATTGATGCGAAGAAGCCTCAGGGAAGCTTGGCAGAGAGCCAAAACTGTTCATGAGAAGATTATATTTGGGGCATGGTTGAAGTATGAGAAGCAAGGGGAAGAGCTAATTGCTGGCTCGCTCACAGGTAAATGTGAAAAGGAATATGGACCCATAGATGTAGAATCTCATATTATTTTTGATGTAAATGTACGTTCCCAGGAGAGAGTTTTGATGAATGGGGACCACACTTCACATGTTATTTTTACTATTGGAAATGAGAAGATAATTTGTGATAGACGAAAAATTTCTGAGCTTTCAACACCATTTCATGCAATGCTGAATGGGTGTTTCAGGGAATCATTTTCTGAGGCCATAGATTTGTCTGAAAACAATATCTCTCCTTCAGGTATGAGGGCAATAAGTTATTTCAGTTTGACAGGCCATTTACTTGAGGTCCCTCCAAATCTTTTGCTGGAGATATTAGCTTTTGCCAACAAGTATTGTTGTGATAGACTCAAAAAGGCTTGTGATAAAAAACTTGCATCCTTGGTTTCCTCCAAAGAGGATGCTGTGGAGCTCATGGAATATGCTCTTGATGAGAATTCAGCTGTCCTTGCAGCTTCTTGTTTACAAGTCCTTTTACGCGATCTTCCCAACTGCTTGAGTGACAATCAGGTGGTGGAGTTATTTGTTCATGCTAATAGGCAGCAGTTGGCAATCATGGTTGGGCCAGGTTTATTTGCACTTTTCTGTTTCTTAAGTGAAGTTTCTATGAACCTTAATTCTAGTTCAGACACAACAGCTCATTTCCTGGAACGGTTAGTTGATTTTGCTGAAAATGACAAGCAAAGACTGCTGGCATTTCATCAATTGGGATGTGTAAGACTCTTAAGGAAACAATATGAAGAAGCTCATCGCCTTTTTGAGGAGGCTGTAAATGCAGGTCATTTTTATTCTGTTGCTGGTTTAGCTAGACTGGACTATATAAAGGGTGAGAAGCTTTTAGCTTATGAGAAGATCAGCTCAGTCATTTCCTCTGTTACACGACCTGGATGGTTGTACCAGGAAAGATCACTATACTGTGATGGAGATTTGAGGTGGAAAGACCTTGAAAAAGCAACTGAACTGGACCCTACTCTTGTATATCCCTACATGTATAGGGCTGCTTCTTTAATGAAGAAGGAGAATTCTCAAGGTGCACTGGCTGAAATCAATCGGATTCTTGGCTTCAAACTTTCATTAGAATGCTTGGAGCTACGGTTTTTAATCTATCTGGCTCTTGAGGACTACAAAGCAGCCCTCCGTGATGTTCAAGCAATTCTTACTCTGTGTCCGCATTATAGAATGTTTGAGGGGCGCGTTGCTGCATCTCAACTTCGTACTCTTGTGCGTGAGCATGTTGAACGTTGGACAACAGCAGATTGTTGGGCACAATTATATGACTGTTGGTCTGCTGTTGATGATATTGAGTCTCTATCTGTTATTTACCAGATGCTTGAATCTGATGCAGTAAAAGGTGTTCTATACTTCAGACAGTCACTGCTTCTCCTCAGGTATGTTATGAATGTGCCACTACTGTTATTAATTGTTAAAAAATGTTGAATTCCACCTAACTCCACTATTGAACCATAGGAATAAGATATGGTAATTGGTGTTTCATGTATACATATACTGAATCTACATTAAGTATCATAATTAACAGGATAGGTAAATAATAGCTGTTTTTAAACTTCTTGTTGTGTACATGTAGAATCTTTGTTCACTTGAAAGTTATTACATATCTGTCAATTAACATAACCACAAGGAGGAAAAACCCACCACATAAAATTTTCTTTTGAGATCTTAGTTTACCCCATGGAAGTGTATCTGGAAATGCAGATTCTCCTGCTTCAGGGTCCTCTTTCATGTATTCTAGTACTGACTGAAACTTGTGTATGCTAAGGAGTCTATGACATTTATTTGATTTAGGCTAAACTGTCCTGAGGCAGCTATGCGGAGTTTACAGTTAGCTTGGCAACATGCATCAAGTGAGCATGAACGACTTGTATATGAGGGGTGGATCTTGTATGATACAGGTCATTACAAGGAAGGCCTCCGAAAAGCTGAAGACTCTCTTAGTATTAAAAGGTCTTTTGAGGCCTACTTCCTGAAGGCCTATGCATTGGCCGACTCTACTCAAGATTCATCATGTTCTTCAACTGTTATTTCACTTCTGGAAGATGCCTTGAGGTGTCCTTCCGATAATCTGCGCAAAGGTCAGGTATGGTTCTTCTATTGTACCACTTCTGGAAATACCAATTACCAAATTTGAAGTAATAACATACAAAGTATAAGGAATTTAACATCTCGCTAATTTCAATGTACAAAGACTGATGCGATTATAGTCCTTTATATTTATGGCATGATCACATCATATCCATGTATGTAATGTATGCTACTTTGGATTCAATTAACTTTTAGTTTTTCTTCCATTTAATTTACTAGGCCCTGAACAATCTTGGAAGTGTTTTTGTTGACTGTGGGAAATTGGACTCAGCAGCTGATTGCTATATCAAAGCCCTTAATATTCAGCACACCCGAGCTCATCAGGGTCTTGCTCGTGTTCATTTTCTCAAAAATGATAAGGCTGCTGCTTACAAGGAAATGACCAATCTTATTGAGAAGGCTAAAAACAATGCATCAGCATATGAGAAGAGGTCTGAGTATGGTGATCGCGAACACACAAAAGCAGATCTGGAGATGGTGACTAGATTAGATCCACTTCGGGTGTATCCTTATAGATATCGAGCAGCAGGTTGATACTTCTTACTTGCTTTCTCAATTGTAGGGATAGTCATATGCAAAATAATGAAAACATGATTGTGGACCTGCTCTGCTAAAAGAACCTTGTTTTTATGTCAACATTTCAAGACATTGGATAATCCATTATTATTGTCACATTGTTGTGGGTGTAGCAAATTTGACTCATATTGTCATTATCATGTAATTGCAGCTAATACTTGACAATATATATTTGTGGTTGCAGTTTTGATGGACAACCATAAGGAAGATGAAGCCATTGCTGAACTGTCGAGAGCAATTGCATTTAAAGCTGATTTGCACCTCTTACATCTACGTGCAGCATTCCATGAACACAAGGGGGATGTCTTAGGTGCTCTAAGAGACTGTCGTGCTGCACTCTCAGTGGACCCAAACCACCAAGAAATGTTGGAACTTCACACTCGTGTTAATAGCCATGAGCCTTGACACTTTGAAAACTCAACCTTGGCTGGGATTGGAAACGCCTAGGCAATGAAAAGTTTAAATTCAGGCACACTTCAAAGAGTGAAGAGGGACAGCGTTTATGCACCCATCACTAGTCATGAAAATTAGTTGTGTAAATGGAAAGTATAGTTAAATTGTATTATTAAAATCGTCTGTAAACTTTGTAGTAATGAACATGTGATGATAGCATCATTTTCCCTCCAAAAGAGGAAGATGCCCAAATTTTGTGATTTATATTTTTGCTATATATCTTTTGGGAATATGTTATGACTTATGAATGTCAGATATGTCGCTTATCTTCCATTTGTATTTAGAGTTACATGCTATATTGCCAAGGTATATGCTTATGCAATACTCGTACCCGTATTTTTACTGCATCTTTCTTTTTTGTGTATATTTTCTTCTTCCTTCATTTTTTTACTTCCCTACACTCCATCTGGGTGCAAAGGAAAAATGGGATGATAGAAAATGGATTCGATGGATAATTTTAGGTTGTGTGTGTGTCTATATATATATATATATAGTGGGGATCAACTTACTCCAACAGTAACTTTGGTAAAGTTACCCCGCTTAATAACTTCTTATAGAATGTGAATTTAACAAATCTTACCGTTGATTAATTTGATGTTAATATGATAATTATGCACACCAAATTTTAGATTAATTGGACATTCATAGATATGTAATTTTAGAGTGAACGTTTACTTATATTTTAAAAAGTATATTGCACGTTAAATTGAAATGATTTGATAAACATCAAATGTTTTTTAAATTTTATGAAATTTTGTAGACTTGATCTACTTAATGAAAACTGTTACTATGACGGTTGGATTGATGGAATTCAATGTTTATAAGAAGATACTAAGCAGAGTAACTTTACCCAGGATTACTCCTAGAGTAAGTTGATCCCCACCCATATATATATATATATATATTCCCACTCTTTTAGGTTTTATCTCATCTTTTAAACAGGTGATTTTACCATTTATTTTTAGTGTGTTTGGATGGATAAATTTAGAATTCTCAAAATTGTGATAGGAAACACTGAGTGAGTTATAAGTATGAGAGTATTCATAAATGATAATCTAAAAAGTTAAATATAATAGAGAAATGTTAAAATTCTCTCTCAATGTGTCACTTAAATTTTTTCCTATTTATCTTAAAAATCCTTTCTATTTGTCATTTGAAATTCTTTTTATTTTTTACGATTTAGTGTTAACATATGAAATCTAGTAATTTCAATGACTCTATCCAAACAAAAGGTTAGTGTTCATTTATTTTAAAGTTAAGTAGAATGTTTTTTAAATAGAATTAAGTTAGATTTTTTTTATCAACGGGGGTTGGTTCAAGTGGTACATGCTTGATTCCCCATAAACAAGGTCTCGGGTTCGAACAGGATTGCCTTCCGTGGAGGATACCTGTGTTTAAACAAAAAAAAAGAATACATTTTGGTAAAATGATGTGTTTTTTAAAATAATATTATAAAATTAAGTTTAAAAAATGAATTTAGTTTGAATGTTAAAATATAATTACTAAAGTGTAAATATAGTTATATTTTATAGGTTATTAAACACAACACATTTATATAATTATGTTAAATGGCCTGAGATGAGAAACCAAAGGAAGAGAGAGTATCAATACTCGAAAAGGAGACAAAGGAAAGTATGAGAGCCAGCAAAGCAGAGATTAGAAGTCATTTGATGCTCCTTAAATAGGTGCATGGTGGGTACTAATAAACGAAAAATTGTTTATAGAAAATCAATCTATTCCTCTTTAGTCAATTACCCTATTTTATCAAAACAACTATATATGGATCAATACGGGCTACGACTTCCTTTATGACAAACACTGGTTGAAATTGAACATAAATACATTAATTCTAATCACAATGTATCCGTACACATCAATAGTGATAGATCAAATGCACAACTCTTGTCAATATCCAATTTTGGAGGCTTTTTACATCATTGAATGAAAACCACTCTTCCGCACCTTCTACAGCTGCAAAATTTCACACAGCAAAAACATGAGTATGATTATATCGTAAGAGCATCTTTATCAATAGCCAGGGGAGCAACTATGCCAGGGAAGCAATGTTGCTTCTTGAGCAATTGCCATTGGAAGCAATTGAAAAAAGTTGCTTCCTGGGCAAAGGTTGCTAGCTAAAGCAACTTATAAATCAACTAATAAATAATAAAAAATGAGTTGTTGTGTATTGGGAAGCACCTAAAGAGAGTTGCTCCATTGCAGAGGTAAAGTGCTTGAAGGTGCTTTTATTGGAAAGAGTAAAAAATGAGTGATATGTACAAGTGGGTCCCATGGGAAACACTCAAATGGAGTTGCTCCATTGTGGATGCTCTAACAATGTATAATAGCTAACCTTGAATAAAACTGCACATAAAAAAAAAATATTTTCAGATAAGCAAAATAAACTCATATATTCCTATAATTAACTACACTAGATTAATTTGTTAATTAAATACTTATAAATTCCAATTTAAATCACAAGGTAGACAAATTCATAATCCCTTTGAAAACAAAGGATTATCTATAAAAAATGATGTTACAAAGATGTTAGAAGTCAAAACAGAAAAGGATCAAGCACATCAAGATATGAACTAATTAAGCATAATACATAGAATAAAAGAATTTAGTTTTCTCCTCTTTCATTCCATATAAATTACCAAAAGGAAAAATAGCTAAATGTGTGAAAATGGAAGTAGAGTGACATTTTCCCCCTTATTCAGTGATATGATTTACTTCCATTTTCCCTTTCCAATAGTAATATGTCAATCAAATTTGCATAAACAACCTGAAACCCTCTTACATTTCTCATGCAATAAGACCAAAGAAAAATTAACAGTAATAAAGGAACCATATGAGGATTTACGACCTTGCTGACATTAATAACAAAAGATCATTAGTGTCTTCAACTGCATGAAATAAAGAAATAAAGCACCTAATCTCATTTCATGTTACCTGAAGAGATGTCCATATGATTTTACATTAGTGATGAAGATTGAAGCTCAAACTTATCCATTTCCTCTTCATCCATTGTCTGAAAAGGTGAGCCATTTAAACTGAAAGAACTTAGTTTCGATGCAGATATCAAAGTTTTGTGACTCGGTGTAGGTAATAGTGTTTTGTGAGCCACCGAAAAAGAAACAAAAGTATTGTCGACGGTCAAATTGGTAAGTGTGTCATTGGTTATAGTGAGGATTCCCAACTTCTTTATGGAGAGAGAATTAGGATAGACTAAGAAACAATTATCAATGGTCAAAGTCTTTAACATTTTACAGGAGGAGAAGGGTTCGTAATGACCATTTTTATCAGTAGAAATTCCAACATGATCCAGATGTAAACTGACTAATGCTGGAAATTTGAGATGCCTAGGGATTTTTGTTCGCTTTTTGACATGATACCTTGAAGTTGAAATATGAAGAGACTTTAGAGATTGACATTTAAAGATACAATAAGGCAGACCAACATTGTATGGGGCATTTATTTTCAAATGCTGGATATTATGAGACACAACATATTTCACGAGGTTTCTCACAATCTGAGGTGAAAAATAAGCACTGCGACTGAATTCCAAAGTATGTAAGGGATTGTCTCCCTTACGAGATGACAAAATCCCACACACAGATTCAGCAAAATGCCAAGTCCTTTTGAAGTCAGAGAATTGTAACTTAAGATTAGGAAGGGATTTCCAGAGGTCCTTCCATCGTTTTGATAAAACGGATGTCTTGACAGCATCTTTTATTATTAGAAATGACATTATATGAAGCAGAACCGTGTTTGGCAATTCACTGATCCTGTCTCTCTTCATCTCCAGTCTCTTACTCCTCCTGATTGGCCCCATGTTTCACAAATTTTATTCGAGAAAGATCAAAGCTACAAAACTACAAATCCAGATAATATATATGTTACAGACTTACTAAATATCTCGTGGCTATAGGAAATTAAAAGAAACAAGGGTGTTAGTGGTAGAAATTAAAATTCAAAAAGCAGGCAGAGTAATCTTATGTTTGATTCAAATGCGCAATTACGTTTCAGAATTTGTTCCATATCTGGGAGAGAAACCAAATATGGTTCTTTTGTACATGTCTAATTGTTAAATGGGTGAAACAGATTGACATGCAAAGGAAAAAATTTTGCATTAATGGAACAACAAAGAAAGAGTAAAAGAATTAAAGCAAGAAAAAGTGAAAAATACCTTGCGACTTCCAATAGATTCACGTACCTCTCAACTGGCATGTTTAGAAATAAAGTGAATTGATATGAAGATGTGAAATGGGGATGAACCAGGGATGCCACTTTCCTACCCCCAACTTCCTATAAATGTTTTTTGTTTGCAAGAGTAGCTGAGGTGAGATGGATGTGATTTTCTTCTAGAAGAAACCATATGGTTGCTTTATCTTTTTTTTTTTTCAATATGAATACTTATCAACAGCTTTCACTTGGCATGTACAACAGGTGTTAGTTGCAAAATTATAGTGATTTAAAATGGTTATGAGATAAAGCTAAATTCGTGGCTTTAAAAGTAGTTGTTTGAAAAAAATCATCTGATTTAATATTTTCTTACAAACTTTTTTAATCAAGGAGTGTGACTCTGCAATCTCAGTATAATTAGGTGAATCTTATATACAATATAGGGATTAAAATTTTATGAAACCACTTATGATCAATAATAGTCTATCAGATTCTATGGGGATTTATGAAATGAATTATTAGTCTTGAACATTTTAGAAACTTAGAACTCTGAATTAATTCAAACACTTATAATTCACATTTTTTACAAATAATTACTTCGATATAAAAATGAGTTTATCTGATTAATAAAATATCACTTATTATAAATATTTTTAATAAATATTTATTTTCAAGTATTGTTCCCAAAGTTTTGAATGATGTATCAGGAAGTATATATACTCTGAAAACATGCTTGGACACACAAATGTCCCAAATGATAAAACAAACAAGTGAAATCATTTAGGTATGTATAAAAATAAGAAATGGATTATTCTTATACAAAAATAAAAATATTTATTTCACTTTTATAATAAATAAATAAAAAGTTTTTTTTATATAAATAGAAAGTATTTTGCAATAAATACTTTTCTTTTTTATAAAAACTTTTTCATTTTGAGTTGATGTTATACTATTTTGATAATAACAATTTAAGAATCGAGGATAAAAATGCAAGAAATTAATGGAAAATTTTATTCAAAAGAGAAGTATTTTGCAATAAATACTTTTCTTTTTTAGAAAAAATTTCCATTTTGAGATGATGTTATCCAAACTACATATAACAATTTCGATAATATCAACTTAAGGATCAAAGATAAGAATGCAAGAATGATATTTCAGTACTAAACTTTTCAACTATTTCTCTCTCAATATATACAACTAAAGAATTTCTAAGAAAATCACCTTCCATTCTAGGAATATTGAAATGAATTTTTATAACATAAAAAGAAAAGAAAAACAAGTATTTAACAATTAACATAAACAATTAAACATAATATTTACAAGTTTATAGACAAGAGCAAGCAATTTAGAAAGAGATAGTTGACACCTGACTGATACTATTCTTCAATCTGGCAATTGGCAAAGGAACACCTCAATTATATAATGGTAGCACTTGAAAATCAAATAAATAATCTGTTTAATTTTTTTTATTTTTAATCACCTAATCCAAAAAATTATTTCCAAAACAAATAAATAATTTGTTAAGATTTTTTTTATCACCTTATACTTAAAATAAAACTTAAATCAAGATTAAGATTTTTTTTTTTATGAAATCAAGATAAGAATTTAATGAAATAATTTTTTTAGATTGTTTTTATCATTCATCACCTAAATACTTTTTAATAATAATAATTTGAATGAATGCAAGATAAGGATTTTTTTTTTTTTTGTTTTTATCACCTAATTCTAAAAAGAATTTAAAATTAAATAAAACAAATTTGTTTAGATATTTTATTCATCTTATATCACCTAATCCTTAAAATAAAATTGAAATCAAGATAAAGAAAATGTTTTTTAAATTTTATGATCTAATCCTAAATTTCAAATTCAAATAAAAAAATCCTTTTCATTCTTTTTAAATATTTAGTTTTTGTTATCATATAATTATAAAACAACAAATTCAAATAAAACAATCTTTTTTAATGTTATATTTTGTTACCTAACGATATTTCCTCATTTCTTTCCTATCCTCTTTAATGGTCATATCCAGCAGTTTTGTCAGGATTTTATCATTGGGTGGGCCGGAATAAAATATTAAAAATTATGTTAAAATATTAAATATATTTAAATAAGAATAATAAAATTTATTTAAATAAAATTCTTCGTTTCTTCATAGTACTAATTTTTTCTATTAATATTTTAGTACTAAACTTTTTAGCTATTTCTCTCTCAATATATACAACTAAAGAATTTCTAAGAAAATCACCTTCCATTCTAGAAATATTTGAATGAATTTTTATAACATAAAAAGAAAAGAAAAACAAGTATTTAACAATTAACATAAACAATTAAACAAAATACTTACAAGTTTATAGACAAGAGCAAGCAGTTTAGAAAAAGATAGTTGCCACCTGAATGATACTATTCTTCAATCTGACAATTGACAAATGAACACCTCAATTATATAGTGGTAGCACTTGAAAAATAAATAAATAATATGTTTAGATTTTTTTTTGTTTTTTATCACCTAATCCTAAAATATTATTTTCAAAACAAATAAATAATCCGTTTAGATCTTCTTTTCTTTTTTTTATCACCTTATACTTAAAATAAAACTAAAATCAAGATTAAGAAAATATTTTTTTATAAAATTTGAATGAAATAATTTGTTTAGATTGTTTTTATCATTTATTACCTAAATATTTTTAATAATAATAATTATTATAATTTGAATGAACGTAGGATAAGGGTTTTTTTTATCACCTAATTCTAAAAAGAATTTAAAATTAAATAAAATAATTTGTTTAGATATTTTTTTTATCTTATATCACCTAATCCTTAAAATAAAATTGAAATCAAGATAAAGAAAATATTTTCTAAATTTTTATGATGTAATCCTAAATTTCAAATTCAAATATATTATCATTTATAACTATATTATAAAGCAAATATCTTTTTTCATTTCCCCTTTTTTAGAGAATAATAACCCTAATCTAATCTAAATATATATTAAATCTGAATACTGAACTGCCACGTGTCGCAATATCATGCGATCCCTATTTCTTAAATTTCCTTCTTTGATCTCCTTGAGAGAATTTTTTTCATCTAAAGTAACCGCTAAAATCCACCCACTCAAAACTACTTCATCCAATTGAAATTTGAATTTAGTAGTCATTTTCCAAAATTCAAAGAAACTACTCAAACCACAAAAAAGATTCTGCTTTTATTTTTTTTTTCAGATTTTTAAACCAAATTCAAAAATAACTATAACTGCTCATAATGTAAAATTAACTATACACCAATAACTTGTATTTAAAAATAAAAAATTACTATTACTACTAGCATCTATTTGCTTTTAAATTTTTTTAGATTAATAAACCAAATTAATGTAAAAATAACTGCACACCAATAACTTGTATTTTTCTCAATGAATAACGGCTCTTTCTATCACAATAACATTAACGGTTCTACCCATCTCATTTTCCTGATATCCCTCCCTCTCTTATTTATACTTGTTCACTCGTGTCTGCGTGAATCTTTTTTCCTAGCAGTACTCTTTTTTTCTCTCTCTCTCATGCTTTAGGATATGAACTCTGTATAATAAAGATTTGAGTAAGTCAATTGCTGGGAAACAAGATATGATATTCAATTATTCTTATATTCTTATATTTAGACAATGGAGCTAGCGAAGTGTGTTTATTCTGTAGCATTGAAGCGTTTTATTTTCTTTTACATTAATTGTTTAAAAAGCATATAACCATGATTACTTTCTTGGTCTTAACTTGCAAGACTTGTGTGCAAGCTTTTGCTCTTGAAATAGCTTCTTCAATTGGGACGTGTGTGAGCTCTGGCGCCTGAGAAGTCTAAAAGGGTAATTGTGACAATTTCAATATGTTGCTCTGTTGCTTGAAAACATTAATCTTTATAATGGTTATGTTGCATTCCATATCTTGAGTAGGGAAGGGTTGAATTCATTATTATTACTTTCCTATTTAGTTATAAGTTTTTGTAATCATATCAATGTAAGTACTATATCTAAACCCTTAAAATTAATCACAAACAACATTAAACATGATATACAATACTATGTAAAATAATACATACCCTACGTGTCTGCTTGCAATTTTAGGCATAAATGCATCTGGAAAGTAGCTTCAATACTCCAAGTGCATGCATTGTGATGTTCAGCTTCTTCTATTTCTACTTTAATTTGATATTTTCAGTTCATTATTTTTTAGTTATAAATATAGTTGACTTATTTCTTTATCTTAATTTTCTTTTTCCCCACTGTGTTCTTCATTGGTTTATATGATGTTTGTGATATTAGATATGATCAAGAGTTCAGAGCCCCAAGATAATATATATCTTTGTGTTTAATTTCCACTGTTGCACCTTATATTATATATTGTTTTAGAAGCCAACTAAAGACAGGATATTTACAATGCAAAGTATAATTAATCCATATATGTTGCTTCACTTCACTCATAAGATTAGCAGTGGAACATCGGTAAAATGGAATGTGTGGTAAGAGGAAATCTTTATTTGTTTCTTCATGCAGTTTACAGGAAGATTTGACACAACACATTAAAGAAACTTGGCAGTCTAGCTTCTCTACTTAATAGAATATATATAAAAGATCACTGGCCATGGGGTTTCATCTTTCTGTCTTTGTAAGGAATTTATTAACCTTTTTTCATAGTTGTAATTTGGTATGTGATTGCGTTATATTTTGGTAGTGAGAGATAGGCAAGATTTCTTTTTTGGAGATATCAATTGTATTCAAATAGCAGGATGACTTGGGTGGCAGGAGTGTTGGGTACTTCTTTTTGGTCCACCCCTCCTGTTGAGGTTTTGGCTGCTGATCTAGAAGTCTAGCTATCAAAGGAAACGGACACTCGCCACCTAGAAGGAAGCTGAGCCAATACAAATTCTGATATTGCAGATTCTTGTATTCCATTCTTTTATTCCCTATGTACAGCTGTATTTCTTTTTGCAGTGGTAGTGCTGTAGTGCTCACTCTGTCATAGTGGTGCTCTCCTATACCTTTTCGTACCAATTCTGTTAGGATAGGTGTCTCCTTTTCTCATTTGTCCGTTAGCTCAATTAGTGCTTTTGCTGTGTGTATATATATAGGCTATGTAGCTCCTTTTTAGCAATGAGAAATTAAGAAACATTTCTTCAATATCATTTCCTCTCATTTTACTGTGTTTTTCTATTATGGTATCAGAGCTCTAATCAGAGCTCTGGTTTGCTACATTCTATCATGGACGTTGATCCATCTCAAGATCTCTCTTCACCATATTATCTTCACCCATCAGAAAACCCATCACTGATTCTTGTTTCCGCTGTTCTTGATGGCCCAAACTACCATCAATGGTCACGATCATTTCGCATGAGTTTGGTCTCCAAAAATAAGCTTGGTTTCGTTGATGGAACCATTTCAGCTCCTGCTCGCACCAGTGTTACATATCCAGCCTGGGAGAGAGCTAACATGATGGTTGTGTCATGGCTTCTGCGATCCCTTTCACCATCCATAGCTCAGAGTGTCATATGGAGAGACACTGCTTCAAGCATCTGGTCTAATCTTGAGGAGAGGTTTTCTCAAGGCGATTTGTTTCGCATTGCAGATCTTCAAGACACAATCACATCTCTTAAGCAAGGGGAGCTGAGTGTCACTGATTATTTCACCGAACTGAAAACTCTTTGGGATGAACTAGAGGTTTTTCGTCCAATCCCTGTTTGTACCTGTGCCATTAGGTGCTCTTGTAATGCTTCTGTTAACGTTGGTAAATATAAAATTCAAGACCAAGTAATCAAGTTTCTTCGAGGGTTGAATGATGGCTATTCCACTGTGAAGTCCCAAATTATGCTAATGGACCCATTACCCCCTCTGAATCGTGTCTTTTCTCTAGTTGTTCAGCAAGAGAGGCAAATGTTCGGTGAAACAATAGAGCATTCCAAGGTCATGGCAGCTGCTGGAAGAGGAAATAACAAAGGTAGAGGATATGGTTTTTCTGCTTCTGGTGGGAGAGGTAATGCAAACTTTGGTCGTGGTAATGGTAATAAGATATGCAGTCACTGTGGTAAGATGGGTCATACTGTGGACTCCTGCTACAGGAAACATGGCTTCCCACCCCATTTTAAGTTCACAAAACAGAATCCAAACCATTCCTTTGCCAATGCAGCCTTCCACAATGATGACTCTAATACAGGCCAAGAGGGATCTGAACCTTTAAAAGAAAATCAGGGGCAACAACAGTTGGTTTCACCGAGGAGCAGTATCAAGGCCTAATAACACTTTTACAGCAGTCACAAGTCTCCAATAGCAATCATGTTTCCAATCAAGTCTCGGTAGCTCCTACCCATTCTGGTTCAGCTGCACATACTGGTAAAAACTTTCCTTCTTTTAGCACATGGTTCCTAGACAGTGGAGCCACTGATCACATTTGTTTTTGTCTTTCTCATTTTGCATCACATCATCAGATTAAACCCATACATGTCACATTGCCAAATGGAAATAAAGTTGTTGCCAACTACTCTGGAAGTGTCTTTTTGACCCAAAACCATGTGCTGCATGATGTGCTTTACATCCCTTGTTTTAATTTTAATCTCCTGTCAGTTGCAAAATTGATTAAAGGCCTCTCATGTGTACTCACCTTTGATTCCATTCACTGTAAAATTCAGGACAAGAACTCCTTGAAGATGATTGGTTCAGCTGATATTCATGATGGCCTTTACATACTCAGAGTGCCTTCTTATCAAAATTTTCCACACACTCAGACCTCTTCTCAACCTGTCACAGCTGTTAATTTAGCCTCTGTAGGTGCTGATACACTTTGGCACTTTCGTCTCGGTCATGTCTCCAACAAATGTCTTGATGTGACTAAGAACAAATTCCCTTTTGTTAAATATGAGGGATCATATGTTTGTGATGTTTGTCACTTATCTAAGCAAAAGAAATTACCCTTTCCCATTAGCAATTCTACTTCTGTTAGGTGTTTTGATCTAATACACACTGATTTGTGGGGACCATATTCCATTCCATCTGTTCATGGGCATAAGTATTTTCTCACAATCGTTGATGATCACTCACGTTACACTTGGGTTTTTCCTTTAAAACAAAAGTCTGAAACTGCTAAAATTCTACAAAATTTTGTCTCTTTGGTACAAACTCAGTTTAGGTCAATGATAAAAATTATAAGGAGTGACAATGGAACAGAATTTTTCATGACTGATTTTTATGCTAACAAAGGAATAATACATCAAACTTCTTGTGTTAACACACCTGAACAAAATAGCATTGTTGAGAGAAAACATGGACATCTATTGAATGTAGCAAGAGCTCTGATGATACAATCCAATTTACCAAAAATATACTGGTCTTATGCTGTATCACATGCTGCTTACATCATCAATATGTTGCCTACACCAGTTCTGGATTTTTCTTCTCCACATAAGGTTTTGCATAAAATTGAACCAAAATTTTCTCAATTAAAGGTTTTTGGTTCAATTTGTTTTGCCACCACCTCACCTGTTAATAGAACCAAGTTTGATCCTAGAGCTTGCAAATGTGTTTTTTTAGGATATAAGACAGGTACAAAAGGTTACATTTTGTTGAACATTCACACTAGATAATTATTTGTTTCTAGGAATGTTATTTTTTATGAAAGTATGTTTCCGTATTGCAAATTAGAAGCAAGAGGTGATGAAGTTAACAGATGTCCTTTACCTAACAGTGAAAACCATAATAATCACCACCCTACTCCCCTAATGCATGACCTTCAAGTTCAAACTCCCATCGATGTTAGGCAGCCCCCTGACTCTGACATTGCTCCAACACCACAACCATCCTCACCTTCAACCCATCCTACATCCATCGCACCAAATTCAGAAGAGTCAAACCTTCCTCCAACACCAGAAGTTAATGACTCTACTGAAATGAATACAGCCACCACATCTCCTCACCCTAGCATCAGAATAAGAAGGCCTCCCGGTTATTTAAAGGATTATTATTGCAATAACTGAAAGCATATAGCGACAGTGACTGGGCCTCTTGTCCTGACACCAGGCGATCCATCACGGGATACAGTGTGTACCTTGGGTCTTCACCCAAAGAAGCAGAACACAGTCTCCAGAAGTTCATGTGAAGCAAAATATAGAGCCATGGCAGCTGTAACTTGTGACAATGGCTTACATTTCTCTTGCGAGACCTTCAAATTCCTTTCACAACTCCAGCCTTGCTATACTGTGACAACCAATCTGCACTGCATATAGCTGCCAATCCTGTCTTCCATGAACGTACAAAGCATATTGAATTGGATTGTCACATTGTTAGAGAAAAGACTCAACACGGGCTAATGAGATTGTTGCCTATTTCCTCTTCTTGGCAACTTGCTGACATTTATACTAAACCCTTGAGCCCCCAACAGTTTCATTTTCTAGTTCCCAAGCTGGGTCTCCTCAA
>QLOH01001155.1:0-105683 GCA_026901365.1 Sesbania bispinosa | reverse complement strand
TAAGTAAGGTATCGGAATTCGAGTCTTGTGGGTGAAAAAAGTCCCCGTTTGTGAGAGCGAGCTAGCCCCCCATGATGTGGATGTTCCCGGTGTCGAAGGATTGCATCCCATGAATTTATACTTTGGTTAAACCTGAAAAAATAAGGAGTTAAATTGATGCACTTGTCAAATTAACTATACCACACGAGGAAGGAAATTAAATTTGCCCACACTCTTCTACATATATTTTTTGAGATTAAATTTATTTAAAAAGTTAATTCACAAATTCAAATTAAAAAAAACTTTAAAATCATCAATGGATACAAGGGAAACATAGTAAGAATAAAACTTGATATGATGAAAATGAAACTTAGATTAAATAACAAAGTATGTGTGGACCGATAAGTATCAAGTACAAATATCACCCTCTGACAAAATGAAAATTAACTATACGCAATTAGAAAATAGAAAATCAGTTCAATAGTGGTAATAAAATGTTTATATCAATTATATTGTGTACTTCCACTTTCCAACGTTAGTTTGCAACCTTCACATATATCAATGACAATGGAAAGGTCTAACAGGTATTATATATTCATCTCCACTCACATTTTAAAAAGATGTATGTCTGTACTTGAAATATATTCGACATAGGTAGTAATTCTAATAACCATATCCTTACAGGTATTAAGTAACCGTACCCATTATTGTAACTTTGTTAACTATAAAAATAATAAATTGATTAGAAAATGAAAATTAATTAAAAAAATCACTCTAGCACAAATGAAAAAATAATTCATAGATCATCCAAATTTAACTATAAACAAAACTCTAATGACTAATAATGTGAAATGTGGATGAGAGATGATAACAATGGAGGGAAAATAAAAATTAGTTTAAGTTTTGTTATTTTAGTGTTTAGGAAATAAAAATTATAACATTTAATTAATTAAAATAATAATATAATTAATATTTTTTGTGACTATATATATATTAACATTAAGTTAATTTTTTGGAAAAATATTAATTAATAATTATAAACATATATATATATTAAATTAATAATATGTATATAAAATTACATTAATTAATATATTATATAAATGGGGTATAGATAGGGTAGGGTATCAATGTATCGTAGTGCCCGAACACATTAAAAAGTGCATGTAATTACCCAAATCTAGACTCATTGGTGAATAATTACCATATCCATTACGAGTAATTTTTACGAGTACCCAATTATGCGAGTCCTCATCCTATTCAAAGTCGCTTCTAATGTCTTAAACCCTGGATAATATATAAACCTCCAAAATTGCATTCTGATATTAATTTATATGCGTTTAACTAAGAATTTGAAATGTCTAGGCGTGGATAGATTCCAAATTTCCAATGCCTAAGCACTAGCAGTAAGCATGCTTAGCAAGCATTGTCTCTTCGCCCCGGCCTGAGCATTAAAATGTTTGAAGCTATAAGTACATCCACACTATGACATTGGTATGACCGGCCCCTCCCTTTTTCAATACTAATAGCATGTTTAATTACTTTTTTAAAAACAGTTTTTAATTTTTAAAAATTTAAATACCAAAAACGTTGATATATCGTTTTTAAAATTAAATTTTTTAAAAACTGTTTTGGGTTTCAGTTCTTAAAACTAAAAAAACGGAAACAATTCCTGACTAGTTTTGCTTTTTTATTTCTCTTTTCAGTTTGGAAATTAAAAAAGACACAGGAGAACAATTATTTTCATTAATGGCATCATTTTAACTTTCGTTAACAATTATGTGAGCGACTGAACCCAAGCTGAACAGAAAAGAAATTATGTTGCACGAAGAGAACAAGCTCCGTCACAGTGAGAATCCAACAACACTACAAAAATAAAGGTTATTTGATGGGGGTTATTTTGGGAGGTTATAAAAAACGCCACAATTAACATGGTTTATGACTCCCAACGGAATGTCTAAAATGATGATAATAGTGGGGGTTTAATTCTTTTACGAGGAGGTTATTGACCTCCACAAATTATAATACGTTTTCACCTTTTCTTTATTCCTTCCTTCATTTTTTTTCACCATTACCTCTTCTTCCTTTGCGCTCCTCCCTAACTATTGTGAGCCCTAACTATTCCTCCGAGCCCCTTTCTCCCTCTTCGCACTCCCTCCACTACGTTGTCTTTGCTGCTGAGTTCGCCTCCACCACGTCTTTTCGGTTCTTCCTCTAAGCCTCTGTTCCTCCACTATCGTGTTATCGCATCCCTCTGTGTTTCGGTCTTCTTCTCGTGTTCTTCCCCCACAGGTAAGCGATTGTGATATAAACACGATTTCCATTTTTCTTCGCACGAATTGGTGCTCTCAGTCAGATTTCTATATATATTTCCATCAATATGGAATTGTTTTGTTATATGTATATCTATTTTTATTTTCTTCTAAAAAACAAGTGAACATTGTAAATAATGGATTAGGATTTAAACAACAATCACATAGTCGTAGTAGAACGTAATGCAACAACAAAGAGAGAGCCACTCCCATCGACAACTCCAACTCTCTCAGGTTCGTTTAGAATTATTATTATAATTATTATTTAAAATTGAAATTTATTCATGATTATATTGTGTTATTCTGTTGAGATTTGATTTGTTAATAAACATTAGTTATGTTCTTGATTTCCAATTTGGGCTTTTGGGTTGTGAATGGATGCAGATTTGTGATTTGAGACAATATTGTCAATGGATTCCCAATTTGGCCTGGAAGGTGTCTGTGTGTAAGTTTGAAATAAGATTCACTTGTATAAAGGAACGTGGTGGATATCTAGGGTAGGGTAAAATGCTACATTGTTTGTTCTATATGTCTTTCATGATTGTCTTGGTATCTTTATTTCTTGCTCTCATCTTTGTCCTTGCCATGAGTGTCTATTTTATCACCAATTTGGCTGAGTTAGAACTTGGAATTGGACAAGGTGCAATTCACTTTACATTCTTCTCCATTGATGAATTATTGTCATTTATCTCAACCATCTAACATTCACCAATTCACAAATTCTCTTGAGAATTTCTATGACACTGAATGGTGTACTCTAAGGAAGAACTATGTTACCTTGGCCAGTAATCCCACAAACCACAACTAATCCAAATGGTCAAATATAAAATAGAAAGTTGCTTGTACTAAAAAAAAGATAGGATAAAGCAAGAGAGAAAATTGCAAAAGTTTTGAATTTTCATTGCTTTTGTGTTTGTGGTTGATGGGTTGTCCAATTTCCATTGCTTCCGTTTTGTTGGTCCTAAGTAAGAGTGGACCTTACGATCTTTTGAATTGGAATGAATGTTTGGGATGATGGCAAGATTTTGTAGGACCTTTAGCTATCAAAATTATCATACAAACCAATGAAATTGATGTTCTGATAATTTGTTTTATGTTAAAATGCTTGGATTTGATTATACATGATTTTTTTGTGTAGTCAAGTGAAAAGGAAGAATATGCTATTCTAATTTTACTCTTCCCCTTCCCACTTTTGGCATTTAGAAAAGTAAGGATTGTGTTAACAAATCACACAATTAAGGACACGATAAGTGAGTGGATTGTGTTTAATGTGCAGTATGTTATAGGAAGATTTGAGGTTCATTGATTACTTTGTCAAAAATATGTTTCAGTTGTGAGTGAGGGTGAATTTCTGCATCACTCCTTAAGTATAGCTTCTAACCCCTCTCTCTTTTCTCTTCTCTGCATATTTTCCGCCTCTGTTTTCCCATTTCTTGAGCAAATATCCCGTCTCTTTTGTGCCAACTTCCAATGATGTCTTCCTACCTAGTGTTCATGAGAAGTATATTACTTGTGCAAACTACAATTGATAGATCGATAGGTCCTTATCAAAGAAAAAAATTGAGAAGTATTATACTTGCCATAATTTGTAGTCCTAATGCATACATGAACTTATTTGACACTGACATTTAAATTTAGCATTTTTTTAATGTTGGGAAAAGAAAATTAACTTACCTCCCTATAAACTAACATAATGTATTTGTGTTGTCTCATTACATGACATGGTTTCGCTTCAGCACTCCTAAAATAGGTTAAATAGAAGTTTTTAAGGTGAGTTCATTAATCCCAAAATCTGCCTTTTGTTTGAAAAATCAATGAGAAAGAGAAACATCCAGAGGTTACAAATTAATAGTAATGACTTCTCTAGTTTGGCCTTTTAATAGGTATTTTCTAATCTGGTTAGCCTTTTCTTAATAGAGAAAAAATAACAGGTTAATGAAACTATAGCGAATACAATCATAAATTTTCTTTGTTAATCTCAACGGCTAATTGATGTTTTTTCACAGGTTCACATTCATATTATTGACATATAAAAGCATCCAAAGACATTATAGAGTACTACGGCGCACCTCATAGGACAAGAAACTACAACAGACAACACAACTGAGGGGCATTGTGGTACTTAAAGCATATAGGTTTTGTTATGAAGAACAAATAAATAAATTATATATTATTGGATATCAGCAACAACCAAGGCTTTAATAACAACCACCAAAATTATTTCATTCTTCAGTTATGCTCTTAAGACTTGGTTTGCCAATGCTCAGAAAACCATGTTTTCTTAGGAGAGCCTCTTAACCCATTTCCTGCTAAATCTATGTTCCTCTTCCTGGTTAGTGTATCGCTATTGTTAACATTCGGACTCAGATTTCTTACATCCGATTTGATTTCTGATTTTTCACTCTCATGCATTGAGTTGTAGTTATTAGATTGCTTTGCAGTACTTTTCTTCCTAAAGATACAACAAGTAGATACCACAACATCATCTTCCTCCTCTTTTCTGGGTTTTGTGTTTCTAATCTCGTAAACTGAAGAACTGATATAAATTCATGAGAAGAATAATAAGAATGAGAAGGAGAAGGAGAAGGAAAGTTCCTTGGAGAAAACCTTTATAATTCCATGAGAATGAGAGTTCCTATGTAGTACCAATAAGCACAATTAGAAAGCTTCAAAGGAAAGTGAGAAATAGAAGTATAGCCTTTGAAGCTTTCTTATTGTGCTTATTGGTTACTATATAGGAAGTTTCCTTCTCATGAAATTATAAAGGCTTTATCCAAGGAACACTCCTTCCCATCAAATTATAATCAGTTCTTTAGTTTATGAAATTAGAAACCCATAATCCAGAAAAGAGAGAGGAAGATGACGGTGTGTGATATATACTTGTTGTATCTTTAGGAAGAAAAGTACTACAAAGCAATCTAATAACTACAATTCAAAGCATGAGAGTGAGAAATCAGAAATCAGATTGGATGTAAGAAATCTAAGTCCAAATGTTAACAATGGCGATACACTAACAGGAAGATGAACAAAGATTTGACAGGAAGTGGGTTAAGGGGTTGTCCTAAGAAAGCATGGTCTTCTGAGTGTTGGAAACCAAGTCTAGATAACATCACTAAAGAATAAAATTAATTTAGTGGTTGTTAAAGCCATGGTTGTTGCTGATATCCTATAATATATAATTTATTATTTGTTCTTTATAACACAACCTATATACTTGAGTACCACAATGCCCCCTTAGTTGTGTTGTCTGCTAATATTTTCTTTGTCCTATGAGGTGCACCATAACACTATAATATCTTTAGATGCTTCTTCTATGTCAATAATAACCTTGAAGGTGAACCCATGAAAAAACATCAATTAGCTGTTGAGATTAACAAGAAGATAATTTATGATTGTATTCCCTACGTTTCATTAACCCGTGATTTTTTCTCTATTAAGAAAAGACTAATCAATATTAGCAAATAACTATAAAAATATGCTAAACTATAAGAGAAGCCATGCCTATTAATTTGTAACCTCTACATAGTTTCTCTTTCATTGATTTTTCAAACAAAAGCCAAATTTGGGATTTAATTGACTTACACATGATATATGCATAAGAAGGTTAACCTACCAAAACAATTCCCATTATTTCTCTATAACACGAACAATAGTATCAAAAGTTACAGAATTAGGAGAGAAATTATCTTCTACCATTTTCAAAAGTGGTAGGTTAACCTTCTTATGCACATATCATTTGTAAGTTCATTAAATACCAAATTTAGCTTTTGTTTGAAAAATCAAATGAGAAAGAGAAACAATGTAGAGGTTACAAATTAATAGTAATGACGTATCCTATAGTTTGGCATCTTTTAATAGTTTTTTCTAATCTTGGTTAGCCTTTTCTTATTAGAGAAAAAATAACAGGATAATGAAACTGTAGGGAATACAATCACAAATTTTCTTCTTGTTAATCTCAGCGGCTAATTGATGTTTTTTCACAGGTTCACCTTCAAGGTTATTATTGACATATAAGAAGCATCAAAAGATATTATAGAGTACTGCAACGCACCTCATAGGACAAAGAAAACTACAACAGACAACACAACTGAGGGGGCATTGTGGTACGTAAAGCATATAGGTTGTGTTATAAAGACAAATAAATAAATTATATATATTGGATATCAGTAACAACCAAGGCTTTAATAACAACCACCAAAATTATTTCATTATTCAGTTATGCTCTAAAGATTTGGTTGCCAATGCTCAGAAGACTATGTTTTCTTAGGAGAGCCTCTTAACCCATTTACTGCCAAATCTCTATTCCTCTTCCTGGTTAGTGTATCGCTATTGTTAACATTCGGACTCAGATTTCTTACATCTGATTTGATTTCTGATTTTTCACTCTCATGCATTCAGTTGTAGTTAATAGATTGCTTTGCAGTACTTTTCTTCCTAAAGATACAACAAGTAGATACCACAACATCATCTTCCTCCTCTTTTCGGGTTATGTGTTTCTAATCTCGTAAACTGAAGAACTGATTATAATTTCATGAGAAGGAGAAGGAAAGTTCCTTGAAGAAAACCTTTATAATTTCATGAGAATGACAGCTCCTATGTAATACCAATAAGCACAATAAGAAAGCTTCAAAGGAAGCCTTTGAAGTTTTCTTATTGTACTTATTGGTACTACATAGGAAGTTTCCTTCTCATGAAATTAAAGGCTTTATCCAAGGAACACTCCCTCCCATCAAATTATAATCAGTTCTTTAGTTTATGAAATTAGAAACGCACAATCCAGAAAAGAGGAGGAAAATAACGGTGTGATATATACTTGTTGTATCTTAAGAAGAAAAGTACTACAAAGCAATCTATAACTACAAATCAAAGCATGAGAGTGAGAAATCAGAAATCAGATCGGATGTAAGAAATCTAAGTCCAAATGTTAACAATGGCGATACATTAACCAGGAATAGGAACAAAGATTTGACAGGAAGTGGGTGAAGAGGTTGTCCTAAGAAAGCATGGTCTTCTGGAGCGTTGGCAACCAAGTCTAGATAACATCACCAAAGAATAAATTTAAGTTGTTGGTTTTAAGCCTTGGCTGTTGCTGATATCCTATAATATATAATTTATTTATTGTTTTTTATAACACAACCTATATGCTTTCAGTACCACAATGCCCCCTTGGTTGTGTTGTCTGCTGCAATTTTCTTTGTCCTATGAGGTGCGCCATAACACTCTATAATGTCTTTAGATGTTTCTTCTATGTCAATAATAACTTTGAAGGTAAACCTATGAAAAAACATCAATTAGCCGTTGAGATTAACAAGAAGATAATTATAATTGTATTCCCTACGTTTCATTAACCCATGATTTTTCTCTAGTATGAAAAGACTAATCAATATTAGCAAATAACTATTAAGATATGCTAAACTATAAGAGAAGTCATTACTATTAATTTGTAACCTCTGCATAGTTTCTCTTTCTCATTTGATTTTTGAAACAAAAGCCAAATTTCGGATTTAATGGACTTACACATGATATATGCATGAGAAGGTTAACCTACCAAAACAATTCCCATTATTTCTCTATAACACGAACAATATAGTATAAAAAGTTACAGCATTAGGAGAGAAATTTTCTTCTTCTACCATTTTCAAAAGTGGTAGGTTAACCTTCTTATGCATATATCATGTGTAAGTTCATTAAATCCCAATTTTAGCTTTTGTTTGAAAATCAAATGAGAAAGAGAAACATGCAGAGGTTACAAATTAATAGTAATGATGTATCCTATAGTTTGGCATCTTTTAATAGTTATTTTCTAATCTTGGTTAGCCTTTTCTTATTAGAGAAAAATAACAGGATAATGAACTATGGGGAATACAATCATAAATTTTCTTCTTGTTAATCTCAGCGGCTAATTGATGTTTTTTCACAGGTTCACCTTCAAGGTTATTATTGACATATAAGAAGCATCCAAAGATATTATAAAGTACTTGCGGCGCACCTCATAGGACAAAGAAAACTACAACAGACAACACAACTGAGGGGGCAGTGTGGTACGTAAAGCATATGGGTTGTGTTATAAAGAACAAATAAATAATAATATATTATTGGATATCAGCAACAACCAAGGCTTAATAACAACCACCAAAATTATTTCATTCTTCAGTTATGCTTTAAAGACTTGGTTGCCAATGCTCAGAAGACTATGTTTTCTTAGGAGAGCCTCTTAACCCATTTCCTGCCAAATCTCTATTTCTCTTCCGGGTTAGTGTAACGCTATTGTTAACATTTGGACTCAGATTTCTTACAATCCGATTTGATTTCTGATTTTTCACTCTCATGCATTCAGTTGTAGTTAATAGATTGCTTTGCAGTACTTTTCTTCCTAAAGATACAACAAGTAGATACCACAACATCATATTCCTCCTCTTTTCTGGGTTATGTGTTTCTAATCTCGTAAACTGAAGAACTGATTATAATTTCATGAGAAGGAGAAGAGAAGGAAAGTTCCTTGAAGAAAACCTTTATAATTTCATGAGAATGAGAGTTCCTATATAGTACCAATAAGTACAATAAGAAAGCTTCAAAAGAAAGTGAGAAATAGAAGGATAGCCTTTGAAGCTTTCTTATTGTGCTTATTGGTACTACATAAGAAGTTTCCTTCTCATGAAATTATAAAGGCTTTGTCCAAGGAACACTCTCTCCCATCAAATTATAATCAGTTCTTTAGTTTATGAAATTAGAAACGCACAATCCAGAAAAAGGAGAAAGATGACAGTGTGATATATACTTGTTGTATCTTTAAGAAGAAAAGTACTACAAAGCAATCTAATAACTACAATTCAAAGCATGAGAGTGGGAAATCAAAAATCAATCGGATGTAAGAAATCTAAGTCCAAATGTTAACAATGGCGATACATTAACCAGGAATAGGAACAAAGATTTGGCAGGAAGTGGGTGAAGAGGTTGTCCTAAGAAGCATGGTCTTCTGAGCGTTGGCAACCAAGTCTAGATAACATCACCAAAGAATAAATTTAAGTTGTTGGTTTTAAAGCCTTGGCTGTTGCTGATATCCTATAATATATAATTTATTTATTTGTTTTTTATAACACAACCTATATGCTTTCAGTACCACAATGCCCCTTGGTTGTGTTGTCTGCTGCAATTTTCTTTGTCCTATGAGGTGCGCCATAACACTCAATAATGTCTTTAGATGTTTCTTCTATGTCAATAATAACTTTGAAGGTAAACCTATGAAAAACATCAATTAGCCGTTGAGATTAACAAGAAGATAATTTATGATTGTATTCCCTACGTTTCATTAACCCATGATTTTTTCTCTATTATGAAAAGATTAATCAATATTAGCAAATAACTATTAAGATATGCTAAACTATAAGAGAAGTCATGACTATTAATTTGTAACCTCTGCATAGTTTCTCTTTCTCATTTGATTTTTGAAACAAAAGCCAAATTTGGGATTTAATGGACTTACACATGATATATGCATGAGAAGGTTAACCTACCAAAACAATTCCCATTATTTCTCTATAACACGAACAATATAGTATAAAAGTTACAGCATTAGGAGAGAAATTTTCTTCTACCATTTTCAAAAGTGGTAGGTTAACCTTCTTATGCATATATCATGTGTAAGTTCATTAAATCCCAAATTTAGCTTTTGTTTGAAAAATCAAATGAGAAAGAGAAACAATGCAGAGGTTACAAATTAATAGTAATGACATCTCCTATAGTTTGGCATCTTTTAATAGTTATTTTCTAATCTTGGTTAGCCTTTTCTTATTAGAGAAAAAATAACAGGATAATGAAACTATAGGGAATACAATCATAAATTTTCTTCTTGTTAATCTCAGCGGCTAATTGATGTTTTTTCACAGGTTCTGTAACATGCCAAAAATTAGGGTCTAAAAGATATAGCAGGAGCCTTAGGTTGTGAATCCGACCAAGAGAGTGAGTTAGGATTAAAGAGGAGCTAAAAGTAAGAAATTAAGTATTACGATTCTAGCTCATGCGAGAATGGGCTCGCTTGAGCGAGTTATGCAGCAAAAGCTAGGATATTGGTTTCTGCAACTCTCGCTTGAGCGAGGAAGGTCTCGCTCAAGCGAGAGGCAGGGGAGTTTTGATGGGGCTCTCTGAAAGATTTTCACTCAAGCGAGAAGGATCTCGCTCAAGCGAAAATCATCCAGAGAGGGGGATGCTCTCTGGAGCATTCTCGCTCAAGCGAGAAGCTCTCCCTTGAGCGAGAATGCGAATCTAGAATTTCTTTAGGATTCTCTCGCCCAAGCGAGGAGGGCTCGCTTGAGCGAGAATGCACGTGGCAGTCTTTAAAACATGATTAGGGCACGATTTCTCTCATTTTTTCTTCTTCCTTTTCCGTCTAGAGAGATAAAGAAGGTTTCTAGTGAGAGGAAGTGACTTTTGGAGCCAAGGAGAAGGAGGAGGAGCCAAGGATCTTCATCGTCAATATTCCCCAACATCCTTCCTCTTCCCTTTTAGCTTCTTTGAGGTGAGTAAAGCTCACACACTTTCACTTTCATTGGGTGTTGGTTCCTCTCATGACCCCTATTCTCCTATTCCCTTTCCCTTTGACTCGTGGATGTTGTTTCATCGTTGGAATTAAATGATTTGCATGGTTTGAGTTGATTATGAGATTGTATGTGAACCCTAGGGTAGATAATGTGGTGATTTTGGGAATATATGTGGAATTGATGGTTGATTGGTAATTATGATGATGATGGTTGCCCTAATTGATTGGTATGGCGGTTTTTTGCTAGTGTTATATGAATGTAATTCCTAGAGTATGAAAAGGAAGTGTAGTTTGATTAATATTCTATGTAAAGCTTCACCCATGTGTCAAGGGCGTATGCGCCAAGTTCAGATGAGGGCGTATGCACCGAGATCAGTTGAGGGCGTGTGCGCCGAGTTCATATGTGGGCATATGCGCCGAGTCACAGTTTAGATGTGGGCGTATGCGCCGAGTCACAGATCAGCTGAGGGCGTATGCTCCGAGTTCAGATGAGGGCGTATGCGCCGAGTTCAGATGAAGGCGCAAGCGCTATAGCCCGTCGGCTGGGTTATTCCGATCATATGCTTTTATGTTTAGGTTTCCTATCCTGACAAGTTATTAAGTGTTGAGCTAAATTTATATAATATGCCAATTAGGTTAAACATGATGTGATGATTCGAAGTGATTAGAATAGTTATGTATGTCTTATGAATTGTGCTGGGTGTTGCATTATATATGACTGTTTTCCCCACTCTGCATGTTGCATACTTTGCTCGCTGAGACCATAGTGTAGAAACACAGGGAAACACTAAAATGGGGGGTTGAATAGTGTTTCTTGATAATTTACGGAAGCTTTTCACAAACGATTAAGTTCAAAGTAGTTTCAGACAGTTTTAGAAAGCTGTCTGAAGTTAAGAAAACTTCTGAAAGTAATTTTAAATAGGTTTCCTTGCTTCTTTTAAAATTATTGAAACAATCTTCAATACCCTTGGGTTAGTATAAATAAATTGACAAGAGATAAGGGATAGAAGACTTAGCCAAGAAATTTATCCTGGTTCACCCACTAACACAGTGAGCTACGTTCAGTCCCAATGGCAAACAACCACTGGATTTCCACTATATGAATATTCAGATTACAGGCTCAAATATGAGTACAGTCTCTCCAGACACAACGAGTACAGTCTCTCCAGACACAACGAGTACAATCTCTCCAGACACCACGAGTACAGTCTCTCCAGACACCACGAGTACAGTCTCTCCAGACACAACGAGTACAGTCTCTCCAGACACAACCAAGTATTCTTTTTCAGTCTAGCCTCTCCAGGATCTTCAACTAAGTATTCTTTATCAGTCTAGCCTCTCCAGGCTCTTCAACTAAGTATTCTTTGTTTCAGACAAGCCTCTCCAGGCTCAATATGCAGTATTACAACGAAATGTGTCTAAGCTTTTGAACTACACAAGTTTTAAGCTTAAGCAGACACAGTGCACAATAATAACTGATGTATGCTCAGGATATACAGATGATGTGCAAAGAAGATGAATCAGAGAGTTTTATCAAAGTAAGGCTCGTAGCGGAATATCTCTTAGGCTTTATTGCAATAATTTCTCTATATGTCTCTCTGTCTTTGATGGTCTTCATGGAGGGGTATTTATACCCAATCTTCAATCCGTTGAAATACCACCGTTTAGAGATAGCATTAAATGCTATTTAATCCGTTGTGAGACATGCTTATGAGAGCTCTGATATTTCTGACACGGTACAAGGTTGCTCCTGCCATAAAGCTGCTACATATGTTGCTGCAGAGGCTGCGTTGCAGAGATTTCCTCAGTGGTGTATGAAATTCAAAAATACCAGGAAAGGTCTCTGTGTTCCTTGCTATAAACGTGTTACGTGCAGCAGAGGTTCAGAAAAGTCTTCACAAGCTTCAGCAAAGGGTGACACGTCATTAATGAGACTTCAGACAGCTTCAACACTTCAGACGGGTAGTGCACTTCAGACGGCTTCAACGCTTCAGAAGTGTTAAACCTTCAGAAGGCTTAACTCCTCAGACAGGTTGAAAACACTTCACATAGTCTTTATATAAGCTTATAGTGGCTTGCTGAAATCAAAGATAATTTATTAAAACATATATGTATCTATGATAAATATTTTAACTCAAATTTGTTAAGCATTAAAACTTGGGAATTGAGTTGTCTTAAACATCATATTTTCTCTTATGATATTTTTGAGACTCAACACATAGTCTCACCCCACGTTACGGGAATACATTTTAGTTATGTATGCAGGATGGTTTCGCTGAAAGCTTGAAGGGAGGATTGAAGTTCGTAGAGTGGAGTATTCCACCCCCAGCATTAGTCTCGACCCAATAAGGGATTTGGGTGTATTTCAGTTTGTATAATGTTGTGTTAAAGTAGGAACTATATAGATTGATTGTATACGCTAAGTCACTAAGTGGCAGATGGACTATGATATGTATGTAGAATGTTTAATGTATTGAGCTTAGGTAAGCGTTAGAATAATTAAGCGTTTGATGAGTGTGTATGTATGGATATCGGTAATGGCGCGAAATAATTTATGAAATTTGAGAATAGTGTCTCTAACGGGCATTATTCTTGAATCAAGAAATTAGGACGTTACAGGTTCACCTTCAAGGTTATTATTGACATATAAGAAGCATCCAAAGACTTTATAGAGTACTACGACGCACCTCAAAGGAAAAAGAAAACTACAACAAACAACACAACTGAGGGGGCATTGTGGTACTTAAAGCATATAGGTTGTGTTATGAAGAACAAATAAATAAATTATACATTATTGGATATCAGCAACAACCAAGGCTTTAATAACAACCACCAAAATTATTTCATTCTTCAATTATGCTCTCAAGACTTGGTTGCCAATGCTCAGAAGACCATGTTTTCTTAGGAGAGCCTCTTAACCCATTTCCTGCCAAATCTCTGTTCCTTTTCCTGGTTAGTGTATCGCTATTATTAACATTCGAACTTAAAATTCTTACATCAGATTTGATTTCTGATTTTTCACTCTCATGCATTGAGTTGTAATTAATAGATTACTCTGCAGTACTTTTCTTCCTAAAGATACAACAAGTAGATACCACAACATCATTTTCCTCCTATATTCTGGGTTGTGTGTTTCTAATCTCGTAAACTGAAGAACTGATTATATTTTCATGAGAAGGAGAATGAGAATGAGAAGGAGAAGGAGAAAGAAATAAAGTTCCTTTGAGAAAACCTTTATACTTTTATGAGAATGAGAGTTCCTATGTAGTACCAATAAGCACAATAAGAAAGCTTCAAAGGAAAGTGAGAAATAGAAGGAGAGCCTTTGAAGCTTTCTTATTGTGCTTTTTGGTACTACATAGGAACTTTCCTTCTTATGAAATTATAAAGGCTTTCTCCAAGGAACTCTCCTTCTCCTTCTATATCTATTTCTCATGAAATTATAATCAGTTATTCAGTTTATGAAATTAGAAAACGCACAATCCAAAAAAGATGAGGAAGATGATGGTGTGATATATACTTGTTATATCTTTAGGAAGAAAAGTACTACAAAGCAATCTAATAACTACAATTCAAAGCATGAGAGTGAGAAATCAGAAATCAGATCGGATATAAGAAATCTAAGTCCAAATATTAACAATGGCGATACACTAACCAGGAAGAGGAACAAAGATTTGACAGGAAATGAGTTAAGAGGTTGTTCTAAGAAAGCATGGTCTTCAGAGTGTTGGCAACCAAGTCTAGATATCATCGTTGAAGAATAAAATAAATTTGGTGGTTGTTAAAGCCTTGGTTGTTGTTGATATCCTATAATTTTTAATTTATTTATTTGTTCTTTATAACACAACCTATATGCTTTGAGTACCACAATGCCCCCTCAATTGTGTTGTCTGCTGCAATTTTCTTTGTCCTATGATGTGAACCATAACACTCTATAATGTCTTTAGATGCTTCTTCTATGTTAAAAATAACCTTGAAGGTCAACCTATGAAAAAACATCAATTAGCCGCTGAGATTAATAAGAAGATAATTTATGATTGTATTCCCTACCGTTTCATTAACCCATGATTTTTTTTCTCTATTAAGAAAAGGCTAATCAATATTAGCAAATAACTATTAAAAGATGCTAAACTATAAGAGAAGCCATGACTATTAATTTGTAACATCTGCATAGTTTCTCTTTCTCATTTGATTTTTCAAACAAAAGCTAAATTTGGGATTTAATGGACTTACACATGATATATGCATAAGAAGGTTATCCTAAGAATTTTTTTTTTCACTTTTTCTTCTCTTTCTTTCTATTTTCTTTACACTTATTACACTATATTTTTTGAGTGTCAATGTATAATTATCCAAATGAAAAGTGAATGTGTAAATATATAGTAAAGAAAAAAAAAACACACATCTCTTAGTATAGGCTTTTTTTTCTTTGCAACACACATCTTTTATTATCTTGATATATATAGTTTCTCTTGCAAATGACAAATCATCTAACTTAAAATTATATATAAATTAATATTTTAAAATATATATAAACAAGAACATATAGAATCATATGAAATATCAATGTATTTCTTAATTAATATGTTTTAAAATTTAAAAAAAATATGTAAGCTACATGGATAGTATTGGATAAATCGAATTTTGAATATTTAATAATATAAAAAAACTTAAATGTTTATAATTTTTAAAATAAATAAAAAATTTAGTGAGTTAACATGTAAGCTCTATTAATAAAAAGATGATGTGAAAATTTAGAACTTGGGAGTAGGTATACGCAAAGTGAAAAATCATGAAGTAACATTAGAACTGGTGTTGGGAAAACCTGGAGTATGAATATGAGAACTTTGGTATTCATTAATTAGTAGATTATACGGGCCGGTGCCGTGTTATGGCCAGACAGAAACCATAAACTTTCCAAGTGAACTGGGCCACTTTGATCCATTATTATATATTAACTTCACCTACTTTACGTGACTTTTCTAAGTGACACTACTATTAATTTCAAGTTTTATTCGTAGACGGCATATTATTATATCAATTAATAATCAATGTCTTTTCTATTGAATGGTTTGATGTGTAGCTTTACCTTTAACTTATCTGTACTATATATATCCCTTTGTTGCCGGAAAAATGAAAATTATTTCGATACAATATATGTCCATTGCTGCCGGTAATGCGTGGGACATTATTTGCAGAGTATATATATGTGTCAACAAAAATGACCATATGATGATAATCATGATATACAGTGTTACAATATAGACGAAGGATTTTTTCCCCTTAATGTAAGTACTGATTTGTGTTACATTTTTTGAGAATTTTCAAAATAAATAGAATTTGTGCCTACAAGGAAATAATAATAATTTTCTCAAAAAAAAAAGATAATAATCGCGCGTTAATAAGAAAAATTATATGCCTGCACCTTAGTGTGAAGAAACGGAGGATGAAACAAAATGGTCAATACATACATGCAGATCCCACTTGCCTTTCTGTCATGTTGAGTCGATTACTTTGGTTTAGACCTTTCTGAAAAGCATGATCAACCCTTTTTTCTTTCATTGACAATATTTATTTAGATATTAATTAAATGTAAAAGAGCAACTTGATACGAGTGTGGCCTTTAACTTTCAAAAAGATGACAGAATTATCACGGTTTTTTATTGCCTATCCTTTCTCGCTTTGGCCTTTTGGACTTCGGAGATGGAATCAAAAACCTTATAAGTAAGCAATGTAAGCACTGGATGCCTTTAGCTCCATTGAAATTAAAATTGAACATTATTTTAGTAATGAGTGAACTTTCTTAAGATCTAAGTATACGAATGACCTGTTTCAAAATAAAGTAAGAAGAGGAGAAGGTATACCAATCGATTCAGCAATTTGCTTTTATGTATACCTAATACACAAATCTAAGACCAGTTTCAATCGCTAGCAGCTTCATTAATCAATGATTCCATCACCATCATTTAATTTGTCGTGATAAAAGTTTGCGACTTTAAATGCTGCTTCGTCTTATCCCTTCACTCTTTGCAGTTGAATAGAATTGATTTTGGAAATCAATGGTTGAGATGAGTGATGCACACTTTACGAAACACGTTAGATGAAAGTGATTTAAAATCAATTCTATATCCTCACCTCAAGGGGACGAGTGAGGGTTCGAACCTACGACCTATACGTCCACTCGACCAACCCCTTGGGGTTGTGTATTGTCTTTTTGTTTAACCGAAATAAGTTATGAGATATTGAGATTCCTTAAATTGAGTGAGATTTCTGTGTTCTTAATATTTAAGTTACTGTGAATGATATAGTTAATGGTACAACTTTTTTTTTTCTAACTATAAATTAAAATGTAACCTCTTGTGAGAAAAGAAGGATGCAATTTTTTCTATATATGTTTGTGGTGTTACGATCTCTCCCTCTCCATATATGTGTGTGGGCACTATAATTGATGGAAGTTTTAAACAACAAACATACTGTACTTTTATTAGAAAAAATATATAATGCCGTGAGTGCTTAAAGCTTTATCTCTTTAGGGTGATGGTGAATTTTCAGATTTTAATTTTTAAAAAATTTTAATCAAAGTTTTACAATTAAAAACTATAACCCTCTCAAAACAGGGTCTAATTGAGTTTTCTTTTGTTAAAAATTGCTTATTGGTACATTCAATTTAGAAACTAATAAGATCATCGTAAGTATCATGCTGGGAGAGTAGGTCGATCAAGCGTTGATAATTCATTATCACTTTTGTTATATCACTCCATGCTACTTATACCACAAATGGGAATAACACTATTTTTGGTAAGACTATCTCATAAACTAGATGTCAACTAATGAATTAACTCTTTTCTTATAAGCTAAAAGTGCTTCATAAAACTAACTAAGTTAATTGGTAAATGATATAAAAAGACACATTTATATAAGTTTTATATGATAAAAATTCTACATTAGTTTCAATACTTCTACAATGTGGTAAGTTGATCAATTGCCTTTTTAGTATTCCTTTGTGTATAATTAGCGTCCAATTCATGCGATACATGGTATTATTATTCAAATAGATATATATTTGTTTATACCAAATACTATAATATATTTAGTTTAATTAATATAAATATGTAAAACTTTAAAAAATATAATGATTAGTGATTTTTTTTCATATTAAAATGTATATCTGTTTATATAGAAAGAATTAAAAAAAATTAAAACATAGAAAATTTATTTGAAACAACAAATTTCAAACATTAATAATTATAAATGTAAAATATACCATATCATATCATTTATATTTTTTGAAATATCCCTTTATACACCATATTTTTCGTCAAATTATAACGTTTAAAAATATAATCACATATAAGAATCTCAAGTCCTTGTCGAGACTTCACCCAAGATATAGCAACATATAATTGACCATGAGAAAAAACGATTTTTGGTAAATAAACACCAACGTGTGACAATGTCTAGCTAGTTTTGACTTTTATTAATGGTAGCTAGCTTTGACTTTTATTAATGGTCACAACAAAATAAAGAAAAATGAAAATTGTCTTCGTTAAAACTTTAATGGAGTGAGATGATCAAATAGAATTAAATTCATTCGAGGTATCCCCAAATGTGTTCCACATTTCTTATTTTTTTTTTAAAAAAATGAAAATCTAGTTTATATACATTTAAATGTAAACAAATATAATATACCCACCCCTCCTTTTTATAAGACACACTGTATCAAATCACAAAACCAATAAAAGTAATTAAAGCTAGTTAATTATTTTATTTGAGTTTTAAAAAAATAGTTTAACTTTCTAGTTTTGCCCTTATTTAATATTATTAACTAACTCCACTATTATTTGATAGTTGGAAAGACATTAAAGTTAATAAGGACAAATAAGGAAAATTATAATAAATGTTTTCTTCAAATTGTAAAGTGACCTATAAAAAGGAACACAAAAATTTTAAAAGGTGCCTTATAAAAAGGAATTGAGGGAGTATGTATTTAGGTGATTTCAATATTGTATTCATTTCAAAATATTTGTTGTTGTACTTGTCATTTGTCTTTACTTAAATTCCTATTATTTATATATATTTTCAATTGCAACATATAATGTATTTATGTATTTAATAGTTTAATTTTAAAATATATAAGATTTTTTCACGCCTAATTTTTTCTTTTTATCTTTCTTTTTTTCCTATCGTATCAATTGTCATTTATTTCACACTCTCTCTTAATTTGTTTATTTTTATCTCTTTCTTTTTTCTACTTTTAACACCCAAAAGTTAACTATCAAATTTTTAATATTTTAAAAAAGAATAATATTTTTTTCACATTTTTTTTGTTTTACACTTCCTTTAACACCTTAATTTTCTCTTCATTTCATATCACATTTTTCACATTCTTTCTCCTTATTTTTTCTTTCTATTTTTCTCCTCCCTGAACTTTCCATATTTATCTACATACTATAGATAGTATCTTATAAGAATTAAAAAAATTAACCCCCAATGAATAGTGACCAAAATTCTAGCCAATTGTAATAGTATAAATAGATATTATTTTAATATTAATGTTTTGCGAGGCTAGAAGGTACTTATCCTTTATAATTGGACTTGGAGGCATGAATTGTTTGGGCTTTGGTGGTGGGGGATTAAAATCTTCTGTCTCAGTTTTTTGTCCCGCCAACCATTGAATTACACCTCAATTAAAATTTCATGTAAGCATTAACGGCGGCTGCATGTCCTTGTTTATTGTTTGAGTTTTAGACATTCCTTTAATAATGGTAAATTATAGTCCAAAATCCAAACATTTATTGTTTGAGTTTTAGACATTCCTTATCTCAAAAATTATGTAATAGTATTTAATGTTGTTTGATCAAGATTTGTAGAATTTAATGTCTACAATTAAGTTAAATCATTAATTATATTGATTGTAGAGGGACCAATGTTTTTAAAACCGGACCGGTAATTGAACCGGTGAAGATACTGGTTCACAGTTCAGTGGTTTAACCGTGGTCGAATCGGTAATAAGTAAATATGTTTTTTAATATTATATAATATTTTTTAAGTAATAAAATAAGATAAAATCATAAGAAATCAAGATATATAAGATTATAAATTAATATAAAAGATTTTATTATATGTATTATATGATAAAAAATTTCATAATAATTGACTAAATAATAAATACTTATGTGTAGTCCTTAAAAAGTTATTTTTATTTACTTTAAAAATATTTTAAATTAAATAAAAAAATAAAAAAATTGAATTTTTTGAAATTGGCCGGTTCAACCGGTTTTCTGGTACCGGTTCTTTACCGGTTTTCACTGGTTCTTGACCGGTTCGACCGGTTCTTGACCGATTCCCACCGGTTTTGAAACCACCCAGTTTTCAGGGTTGTATGGACCGGACAGTAGGCCGGTTCCCGGTCGGACCGGTTGAACCGTGATAGGGACACATAATTTGATAAAATAAGTTCTAACTTCTAACAATTGTATTTACTAAATATTATTAAAAAGTTACGTGTAAATAATTATACGTTGAAATTTATTACTTATACACAATAAAATTGAGGGTTGATAGACAATATATTCATTTTGATATATTTTTTTTACCTTTTGAATGTTTTTTCTTATTTTCTCCGTCTTTAATAACAAATTTAAAATATCATTTTTTTCAAATGTAATTTGTATTTTAACAAGTGACCGAAATCTTATTTTAGTTCAAGTTCACCAATTACCAATTTTTTATATAATTTTTTATTTCAGCTTCTCAATCAAAAGTTCAAATATAATTTCACTCCATTATTTAAATCACAGACTAAAACATTAAAAATCTAAACTTTAAGGGACAAAGTTAACAAGGGTGATTTTTTTGTGACCAAATGGTAGATTTTTTTTTAAAATTTCCAATGAGTCACAAATATTATTGCTTATGTTTTTTTTTTTCTATAAAATCAATAACTTTTTAATGTATAATCATTATACAATATATAAACATGCCTTAAAGTCATTTTGAAGTTCCTTATATTATCCAACAATAACATACAAGTATTCTATACTTTAAAAAGTAAATCGTTGCAATGATTAAATTTATTTAATAATTAAATAACATTAAATAAAATCAATTTCTTATTATGCATTTCTATCGTGAGTATCTCTTTAAATTTTAAAGAATTTCTATGATTTTTTTAGTAGTTTCTCCATTATGTTGTGTTATAAAATTTAGTTTAATAATATCTATGAATGATTAAATTTTTATTGGACATATTTAAATCTTATATTAACACGGTTATAAATTATTGAGGATGTGTAAAAATTATTATGAAAAGAAAAACGTGGTTGTTATACAGATTCAGCTCATGCAATTGAGTTAATCACGGATCAGGATATCACTTACCATCCTCTTACTACGGCAATCTCCGACATTAGAGAGCTCATCAATAGAAGTTGGATAGTCACAATTTCTCATCTGCTTAGAGAAGAGAACAAACTTGCAGACAGATTAGCGAAGAAGGGAGCTACTTGCGGAGACTCCAATCTGCATATTTTAGAAACCCCCTTCCCTGAGCTAAATCCCATCTTACTTGCTGATGTTTTAGGTCTTCAACATCGGACACTCTAGCGCCTTTTTTCTTTTCTGTTCTTTTCCTTTTTTACCCTTTATGTACCAGAAAAAAGTGGCTTGTGGGATGCATGAGTTAAATACTAGTTACCATTAAACTAATTATCCGTCAATTAGATTATTTTTAAAAATTTTGAAAAACAAATTTCTCAAACACACACACATATGAGGAGGGATTAAATTACATCTGTGTAAGTTACACCAAGTATTACACCGCTGATAACTACAAATTGAATGTGTTTTTTAGTAATCCAGTCGTCGAATTATGTTCATTCATCATCATGATTATTTATGTCAAATTTCGTAAAATTAGAATTTAGAATTTAGAATTTAATAATTATACATTGTTAGTGTAAAACTATTTTACACAGTTATCCAATAATGTATTGACACATCACTTAATGAGTTTAAAATACATGATGTGTCATATTCATTAAATGATGTGATGACACATAATTGGATGTCTGTGTAAAATTGTTTTATACGGACAATATATAGTAATTAAACTCTTTAATTTATTTTATTATTATAATAGAAAATATATTTCCTACTTACTCTTCATTTACATCCTAAATCACCTTAATTACCTCCCATTCCATGTTATTATTTTGAGAAACTAGTCGGGTACCCGTGCGATGCACGGAGTGGAAAAATGAGAAAAATGGTAAAGAGTCGAGTATTAAATTTAGCTAAGAATATATATAACAATAAATATAAAATAAGAATAAAAATGGAAAAAATAACTTAAAGAACAATAATTATAAAAAATCAATGAGAAACGTCCTAATAGCAAATATAATTGAAGCGTTGATGATTTAAATGATTGCCCCTTATTTTTATTTATTGTTATTGTATTTATTGTCATTGCAAATGAGAGAACATTAAAAACAATTAATCAATGCTAAAATTTAAAAGCTCAATAATTTTTTCATTCTCTCTCTCTCACACACACACAAACACACATATATGACTATGATATTAATGTGTTTTCATGCAAAAAAAAAATTATTCCTACTTCTTATAGGCATTTACACCCTGTAATTTAAATTTAAATATTAATAACTTTTATGTAATTTTTTCATGTTAGGTAAATTATATTTATCTTTTAAAATATATATATATATATACTAGATTAATATTTAAATATTAATGAACTTTTACATAAAAATTTATTCCCCCATAATGAATAAAAGTTTTATAAGAAAATTAAAAAAAAAAACTTCTATCAATATAATCACAATTCAATTGATAATCACAATTAAATTTAGGAAAATCATTTACTTTTATTAATTAATTTTTTAATATTTTGATAATTGAAAAAAGAAACATTAGTAACCCAAATTTATATTTAAAAAATAATTAAAGTATAATTTTTACTTTGTGTAATTTAATATATCTTGTAAATTAAATTATTGCTAATTATTTTTTATCTATTGTCATTGAAAAATAAAGAAAAATAGAAAATAATTAGTCTAAGATAAAATTTAAAAGGTCATTGAAAAATAATAGAAAATAATTAATCCATATTAAAATTTAAAAGGTATATTTTAATCACATGAAAATAGTGATAGTATTGAAATTATTCATATAGAATTACTCATTTGAATTATTATAAATAAATTATCATTCCTTTTATGTGGAATGATCGTCCCAAAATAATATATGTTTATTATATTTAATTTAGACAATAACAATCATGTACATTTCTAATTAGTTATATGAAATTGTATGAAATTGATTTTTATTTTTATTAAATAACAATATATTGATTCGATTTTACTGTTAATTTTAATTTCTTTTAGAAGTTTCCATATATATATATATATATATAATACGTTTATGTGTACTATAAATGTTGATTAATAAGTTTCCAATATCTCCCCCACAAAATGTAAGTATTGGAAATTGGTAATATCTTGCCTACAAAATCTAACTACTACTGACATTAATAAAACCATAATAAGTCTCCAATATGGACATTTAAAGGAATACAAATATTCCAAAAATTTATTTCTTTCACACACGTTTGTAGGATGACTGCAAAAGATTGAAATATTTCAAATTAAATCATTTTTTTAGTTCAACTTGTATGATTAGCACATAAAGAAAATAGCTTTACCAAAATAGGAATTGATCCATTTACCGAATAAAACATAACCATGTAAAGCCCACGTAACCCAATAAAGCTTTACAAAACCATTTGGCAAATAATGCCAACAGTTTGTTCACTCTTCCTATATTTTGCAATTTCCATAAGGTTAGATAAAAGCGTCCACAGAATCAACGGGTAAAAGAAAGATATTCTTGCCCACCCATTAAGAGACAGTTGATGACTCCATTGATATCCTATATTAACAACAACACATAAGCACCCCTTCCAGTGCCACCATTTCAATTTACCTATTTCAATTAAAAAAATTGAAGAATGTAAAAGCTGAATGATAAAGAAGTAAAATTATTTTTTTAAATAATGAAACACCAATCTCATAATTGATATACTTTTCATGGTAGAAACATTGAAATAATTACATAAACATTTACTCCCCTCATATTTTAATCTATATTAATGTGTACTTTTATTTACCCAGACCAATTGAAGATGCAATCCCAAGGGCTATCCACTATTTAAAAATCTCTCCAAGACGCTACATATAGAAAATGTTTTAGTGTTATAGGAGTATCTAATAGAAACAAACAAAAGAACCACCTAAAAAAACAAAAAAGAAAATATGAAGGTAGTCAACTACCTTCTATCTACATTTATTATAATAAATATAAAGAAAAGAACTTGAAAAAATAGGATTTGATCCTCTTACCCACATGTTAATCTCTAAATCAACTTACCAAACTTAAACATAACATGAACAATAACGAACCATTGCAAGAACAATATGAAAAACAATATTCTCCGGTTGACTTGGACCCCTAATTTGACCCTATAAATGACCAAAATAAGAAGCCACAAAAGTTGGAAGTTCTTTCGATCAGAACCAAATCAGCAGTAAATTCCATATCATCAAAATCTGAAATTTTTGTCCCAATTCCGCCAAAGAGAAGTTCTTTCTACCGTTACCAAAAAATTATCAAGATGCTTCCTTGAAATTTATCTTCAAAGAATGCATGAATACCTGTTAGCTGTTTGATGTCTGAATACAATATCACAATACTAAAAATGTCTTAGCAAAAGATACCCTATTTAAATTATGAATAATTGATCTAGTAAGTTAGACCAATTAGGTACTGATTAAATTCCATCCATATAATTATATCAAGATGCTTACTTGAAATTTATCTTCAAAGAATGCATGATTACCTGTTAGCTGCTTGATGTCTCAATACAATAAGACTTCCTCTCATTGCTTCAACCAAGTAAAAGTGTTAGTGCTTGGATTATTGTATACCTTAATATCCTTTAATGCTAATAAGGGTAGATAAAGCACACAGAACCAATAGGTAAAGTGAATATATTCTTGCCTACCCGTTAAGAGATCATTGATGACTCCATTGATACCCTATGATAAACAACAACACAATAACACTTCTCCAAGCGTCACCATTCTCATTTACCTATTTTAAATAAAAAAATTGCAGAATGTAGAAGTTTATGTGATAAAGAATTAAAATAGTTTAAAAATTAAAAAACGAAACACCTATCTCAGAATTGACGTACTAATAGAAAAAATTGGCAGTCATATAAAAATTTCCTCCCTTCATATTTTCGTCTACATCAATACATACTTTTACTTATCAAAATTGATTGAAGATGCAATCCAAGGGCTATCCACCATTGTCCTAAATAGAAATATTTAGTAACTTGTCAGTAACTCAACTATCTAACTTGTAAGTATAATTCTATCTACATTTATTATATTAAATATAAACATAGTCGTTGCACATCAAGCTTCCAGTCCATGCTTTTTCACCTTCACCCATTCCGCATTCATTTTTTGCTTTCACCATGGATAGAACCATCACTTCGTTCCGTCTTTACCAAATTTGGCCTCTAAATAAATACCCCTACTCAAACATGGATAAAATTAAAGGGAAGTAAAAACAATTCAAGTATCTATGAAGAATAGATGGAAAAATGACACTGATAGAGATAGCCAAAGAAAAAGATGCCAATACTATCCATTCTGACAAACAACATTAGAAGCAGCATGTGAAGCACACCAAGCAGCATGTAATATAATGTGAAGTATTGTATGTCGTCAATACCCTTTAGTGCTAATATATCATAGATCGGCAATAGATATAAAAAAATTCCACCACGTAAACTTTCGAAATGATTGTCTCAACTTCAAGTCATGCTTGTTACTAAACTGTAAAAAAACAAAAAAGAGAGAAAGTTTGAGAAAGTGAAGAACATTATTAGTTTAAGGAAGTAAACAACAATTTTGAAATGATTGTCACCTCTCCTCAACACTTCCCTTAGTTCATTTACCACTTCCATATGTCCATGGATTACTTTCAATAATAGGAAAGTAAACATCGATGGATTGTCTGTGAAGTAAAAGGAAAGACCCTAAAAACCATGCAAAGAAATAGGTGTCATTGCTTTCTACGATGTCAGAAATTAGATTTTGACTTACATATTCAGCAGTCAAACATGTTTTAATTTTTATTTGGCATACATTTTGGGGGTGTCATAAAAAATTGTATTTACAAAACTGAGAATTAAGATCTGCAAGGATCGATCTATAAGTTCACTTTGTTCCATATAACCAAGTAAGCAACAGGTACATTAGCCTATATGCCAACGCAAAAAGTGCAAATAAGCAAACATTTATTAAAAACTCAAATGATGAGTGAATTGAGAAGATTTGGTGTACATTGAACATGTGCATTAACTGTTCTTGAAAAAAAAAACTAATCCTAAAAAAATAATAGCATGCTACAATAAAGAGGAAATCATTCTAGCATTAGAGGTGTATAAGCATTTCATTTCCTAATCAAGACACTTATGTAAGGTATTTAAACTAATTTGAAATAGGTTAGAGTTTTAAAATCAACAAGAGGTAGTATTTATTAATATAAATGAAAAACAATCAGGATGTTACCTAATAAAACAATGAGTTATAATGCAATAGGCATATTACTCCCACATTCACAAAATCAATTGTACTTGCTTGTGAAGATTTAATATGTAACTCCTTGCTTGTGCAGATTTAATCTGCAACTCCTTGGCAGAAGTGCACTTTCAACAACCTCTCAATGTCCTACTCAAATTTTGTAAAAATGATGCTGAAAATTGTGTTATTTGGCTCATTTCCTAATTCTCTACACACCAAATTCAATGAAATTCAAGAAATAGAACTTAGATAAATCTTCTAAAATTGATGTCAAATTTCGTAAAATTAGAATTTAGAATTTAGAATTTAATAACTATACATTGTTAGTGTAAAATTATTTTACACAGTTATCCAATAATGTATTGACACATCACTTAATGAGTTTAACATACATGATGTGTCATATTCATTAAATGATATGATGACACATAATTGGATGTCCGTGTAAAATTGTTTTATACTTACAATATATAGTAATTAAACTCTTTAATTTATTTTATTATTATAATAGAAAATATATTTCCTAATTACTCTTCATTTACATCCTAAATCACCTTAATTACCTCCCATTGCATGTTATTATTTTGAGAAATACTTGTGAACTTAGTGTAACTAAGCTGGAAGCACAAACAATCCTGACAATTATCTATTAGTTAATGATGATTCTTACTTGGATGCATTAAATTTATGTAAGCAATTTTTTTGTTTCTTCGAAGATAAATGACAAACTCTGTAACACCACGAAAACAAGTATTACTATGAGTCTAAAATATATTTCAAGAATTAATTTAAGTTTTCATCCTTTAGAGAATTAATTTGGCAAAGATATGTTTTCACACCTACTCCATGTTCAGGACTGCAGGTGTTGTAACTAATTAAGCAAGAGAGATTTGCAGAATAAAGCTTTCACAATCACAGGTAAGCACAATATCAGGGAGCCGTCGGATGTAAAAAAAACCAGCATCCACGGATATACGTGGATATACCCGCAATGGGTACCCGTATATTTATTAAATGGATGAGAACGAATATTATACTCTCCGTCCCGCGGATACCCGTATACTCATTAAAACATATTTTTATATTAAATATATTTGAATATTAGGATTTTTTTATTATTTTATGATGAGATATAATTTATTTTACATTATTTTTTGATAATATTCTTAATATATTAACATGTAATGGTATTATATAATGATTATTTATATATATAGTATGATATTATAATATATTATATAACATTTTTTCCCTTTCTTCTTATAAAATATAAATTCTTAAACATTAATGGATACCTGTGATTACCTACGAATACCTGTTACCCGCATGAATACCTATTAATTTTAACGGGTATATATACGGATAAGCACTACTCGCCCCGCCCCGTTGACATCCCTAAGTCCGTCCAACTCCACGGATCTAGTGCTCAACCGAGTTCATCACCTTTTGATTCTAGTCTGGGACATTTTGCATTTCATTCTGGCCTATGATTTCACTCCATTCTCCAAATGGCTATCAAAAAACTAATTATTAACATGGGACCAAAAGAAAAAGAAAAGATAAAGGTCATTTTAATGAATAAACAATCCATTAAATTAGAAAAGACAAAATATGTTTTTAGTCTCATAAAATAAACGAGTTTTAATTTTATTATTCATAAAAAATTTTCTTTTCATTTATATTATTTGAAAAAAATATATATTTTAAAAATACTCTTATTATTAATATGATAAATTTAAAATTCTTACATAATAAAAAATTATGTTTATGCGGTAATTTTTGTCATTTTCTAACTCATAAGGAAGTTTTTAAAAGTTTTAGATTTAGGAAGGAAATAAATAAATAATTTTTTTTATAAGGATTAAAGCAACATTTTCTCATTTTATAAGGATAAAAAATATTTTACTCATTAAAAAATTACAAATTTTTTAAAATATAATTACTATAATTTCATTTTTACTTTAAACTTTGATCTCCACAATTATTTTTCTTTAAATTTTAATTCTTATAATTTTATTTACTTACAATTTGGTTTGTTATTAAGATATTAAATTATTAATCTATATCTATACTTATTAAATTATTGAAAAACTTCTTAAAATTTTGAATCACTAAAATATTAATATTGATATTTTTTTTTGACGCTATTAATATTGATATTTGATATATATATAATTATATAAATTAATGTTCATACAATGACAAATTTGCCACCGATAAAACTGAAAGTGAAGTGTTCAACATGGGCTTTTACGTACACAAGACATTACATCCTCTTCTCTTCTCTGGTGCTTTATCCTTCTCTCTCACACACATTTCTCTGCCTCTGCTTTCTCATTCATCGATCTCACCGTAAGTTCGTCGCCCTAAACCCTATTCCTCATTCCTTCGTTTTTTAAGATTCTTCACTTTGCTTTTACTACTCTCTCATCCCTTTCGCCTTTTTCTTCCCTTCTTCTTAGGGTTAGGCTTTTCGATTTTCGATTGAGGTGCATTTGGAACTACGTGCCCTGGTTAGCTAACGACAATGCAATCCATATTTTGTGCATTTCTTCACTTGAACTTATGAAGATTATCAATGATTATTGTGTGCTCTCTTAACTAAATATTTCCGCGTAAAGAAAACGTTATCCGAGTTGTAGCAAAAGGGGAGGAAACCTGCATTTCTCTTAGGGTTTTTCTTTCTTTCTTCACTGTTTTTTTACCAACGGTTGGAGCTAAGTTAGTGTAAATTTCATGCAAATATCAGGTTGGTTTTACTGCCATTTATCTGCTTGAGTTGAACGGAAGAAGTATGTAGTTTACAGAAAATATAATTTAAGAAAATAATAACTAGTGCTTGTTCTGGGTTAGTGCAAAATGTTAATTCCTGTCACTTACCACGGAGCTTCGCCAGTAATGGTGCAGTATGAGCAGTTTGGTCATTTGCGGTTTCAGCAGTATTTAGTGGAGTTTTTAGCACGTGATTATTCTATTGAAGCATTCTAATATTTTATTAAGGGCTCTTTCTTATGGAACTAAATGTTTGTTCGGTGATCATTTTAAGTTGATTACACGCTGTTTTCTTGGCTAGGTGGTCACTCACTTGATAGTAAGTGGGTTTTCCTCCTCCCTGAATCAAGTCTGAACCCCAAGTGCCCAAAAAGAAAAGGGAAATATATATATTTAAACAAACGGGGATTCCTTAAGATGATGGCCAGTGAATTTTTAACATTTCATTATTAAACAAGCTCGGCACATAGGGACCGCTCAGTTTTCACTGTTAAATCATTCCTTCTTGTAGGAAATCCTCTCATTGAATGATTGTTATTTTTCAAAATCTTAAATTGTGCTTATGCTGATTTTGATGACATTCTGATTGTCATGCTAGCACCAAGTGATATGTGTTCATGAGTAGTCTTTTTTTTTAGGCAGGGTTTATTTAATATTTCATTAATTGCTTGTGCAGCTGAATTTCCTGGATAAAAATGGGTGACAGAGGAGAAAAGTCATGCCCCATATGCACTGAGGAGATGGACCTGACTGATCAGCAGCTGAAGCCATGCAAATGTGGCTATGAGGTTCAAACTTGTTTATTGCTTTAGTTACCTATGAATATGGATTTATTGTAATGAAAGTTTTCTATTTTTCATGTTTGTGTCTTGTAATTTATTGTTGAACACCTGGTTTTGATGCTTGTTCAAATAAATGTGCATCATCCTTATTCCTTAATCCATTTTATGAAAAAGAAAAGTTAGAATTAAAACCGTGCAGTGTATTTGGCATTTTGCTAATGACTTATAGTGAGTTTTTATACATTGTAATGCCTATCGTGATAATTGATAAATCATATTTGTTCATTCTCACCCTTTTCTTTTTTCACAGATTTGCGTATGGTGTTGGCACCATATAATGGAAATGGCACAGAAGGATGAAACTGAAGGCCGTTGTCCTGCCTGCCGTTCACCTTATGACAAAGAACGTATTGTGGCAATGGCAGCTAACTGCCAAAGGTTGTTTTGGTTATAGCAGGAATTTCTAATTTCCACAATACATTTTATTATTAAGCTACTGATAGTGATAGGTAATACAAACACTAACATGGTTTCTTGCTTAAGCAGATTGGTTGCTGAAATGAATTCACGGCATAAAAAGAAAATGCAGAAGTTAAAGCCTAAATCATCGGAGGGAAGGAAGCATCTTAGTGATGTTAGAGTCATTCAACGCAACCTAGTGTACATAATTGGATTGCCTCTTAACCTTGCAGATGAGGATGTGAGCTCTTAAATGCTGTTCTGAATCTAACTGTTGCTAGATGCATTTATTTGGAGCATGGCAGACATAGTCTGCATCTTTTAAATTGTAAATTCCTTGATTAATAACATTTTTGTTTGGATTATACCAGCTACTTCAGCGTAGGGAGTACTTTGGCAGGTATGGAAAGGTTTTGAAAGTGTCAATATCTCGTACAGCAAGTGGCACAATTCAACATTCTGCAAACAACAGCTGTTGTGTGTAAGTTGTTATGAATGTCTCAAAAGCAATCACCTTACAGTGAGTTTCAAGCAGAAAATTACAGTCTTTCCCTTGTTTATTGAATTATTTCCTTTTTTTTGTGTCTTTGGAGTATTGGTTTAATCGTTTTTCTCTCTAAGGTTGGAATGGAGACCACTTCTGGTAGGCTGTTGACTTGTATTTTTTGAATTAAAATTTCTTATCTTCAGGTATATAACATACTCAAGAGAATCCGAAGCTGTCCGATGTATTCAATCAGTGCATTGTTTTGTATTAGAAGGTAGACCATTGAGGTAAGGATATGCGATTTTGGTTGGGTTGTGACTTGTGAGGCATTCATGATCTTGTGGTGATGGGTTGTTATTTGCATTTGCAGGGCTTGTTTTGGAACCACGAAATATTGCCATGCATGGTTGAGAAATGTGGTAAAATAGACACACTAACCTGAATTTATAAATGCTTGTTACTCATAACCATGCCTTTCTATACTATATAAATTATCTTGCTGGTCCAGCCTTGCAGTAATAGAGAATGTTTATATCTACATGATCATGGTTCTCATGAAGATAGCTTTACTAAAGATGAACTAGTATTAGCATTTGCAAGGTATAATATGTTTTCAACTCATCTCTCAAACTTTTGAATATGCTGTGTCTTATAAGAATCAGCCGGTTATCTTTTAGCCATATTGTTTATTCATTTTGGAGTCCAAATCTTAAGGCATACACATCAATGTTTTTTTACTTCTCTATGCTGGGCCAGCTGATAGATGATTGGTTTCAGTTTTCATATGGTAAAACCTACATATTAGTTAATATTAGATGGGCAATTTCTTGTATAACTTAATCATTTAGGTTTCTCCCTTTTTTTCACAAATATCTCAAACAGGTACTGGGTGTGTCCTAATGTGTTTCTATATTCCTCCTATATGACCTCTTTTTTTTGTTTTGAATTGCATTCCTCTCCATCTTGCTAGCTAGACATACTCTCGATTTTCACTATCTGCTATTCTCTGTTGTTTATGCTTGAGGGATATCGTGTCTTTGACAACAGTTTTGGTGTATTTCTATTTTTTTATGTTAAAGGAGTAGAGTCCAACAAATTATTGGTGCTACAAATAATTTGCATCGGCGTTCAGGGAGTGTTTTACCTCCACCGGCAGATGATCCTAGACACATGTCATCAGCCACCAAATTAGCGTCTAAAAGTCCTCTAGATGTAAGTTTTATTGAAGATCACTTTTGTATACTTGTTTGATGTGGGTGACATGTTTCTTAAATTTTCAACTGTTTTTAGTTATTAGGCAGTGAGCTAATTAACACCTTTTATTAACCTCACACATCTTTTATCAAATTGGAAACTTGAGAACCAGATTACAGGATCCTGTTCAGGCATTGGGTCCAATTCGACAGCTCTTCCTCCGGTGACCTCTTGGTAATTATTTTACGGATTGGTGGTATTATTGCATTAATTTGTTTATAGTGTGAATCCTGACTTTTTCAGTATGTTGTACTAGGGTTAGGTGTGTATCTGGTAGTCTTCCACAGGATACAAGTTCATCGTGTTCTAGTAATCTGGCCAATAGAAAGGTTGAAGCATCTAATGATCCCCAAGCCCTTATGTCAGGAGTTGCTTGTACTGAAAGGCCTATTCTTAATACAAGAAGATCAGGGGAAGCTGAAAATAACTCTGAAGTGCATTCCAATGGTGTGTTCATACCTTCAGAATCGAACAAGAATCACATTGATGGAAATTCTCAAACATGTAAGTCAAATGTTATCAATGAAGTTACTATGTAGAAACTTCCTGGCATTATATTGTCTAACTGTAAAACAACTCTAGCAGCATTTATGGGCAATGATCAAGACATGACAGCACCTTCTGTGAGCACAAGCTTTGTGGAGCTCTCCAGACCATGTTGTGATTTCAATATTGATAAAGCAGTTTCAAATGGGGATGTACAGGGCTTATGTTCAGGGTTATCGTCTATTAGCATCAATGGTCATCTTGAAGATTCATATTTCACTCCTGATTCAGACAGATTACCTTTTACTCATAATTCAATAAATTCTTCTATACGGAAGCATTTGCAGCAAGATAATGAGTATTGTGAAGAACATTCAACCACACCAGCATTTTGGGAAGATATCATTGTGGATGATATACTAAAACTAGATTATGAACATCAAAAGTTCAGCAAAGGCATGAATGGTTTATCATCTAGGCTCTGTTCCCCTTGTCTGCCTCAGAAAGTAAACCAATCAAATCTTCAACCAAGGCAACAAGATCAAATTTGTCACCAGAATTATTTGGGAAAAACTTCTGGGTCTTTTACTGAACCCTTGGAGACAGGATTTGAAAAGCATATACAGACTGAGGATGATGGTACAGGTGTTGATAATAAGGTTGTTTCAGAGATGGGAGAAAACAACATTATATCTAACATTTTGTCTTTGGAAGATGCATGGGAAGATTCACTAGTTAAGTTGTTGGGTGAAAGTGATGAACCATATGCACCCTTTAAAGCACCTACTTTGCGGAAAGTCCAAGACAAGAATCAGTCCAGGTTCTCCTTTGCCAGACAGGATGATTTCATGATCGAGGAATCTGACTTGCAGCAATCATTTGGGATTACTGGACATGATCCAAAAGCGAACTTTGCATCAGATGGTTTAATGGGAAACAAGGATAGACTCACGGGGAAACACCCACTTGTTTTCCCATCAAGCAATTCTGTGCTAGCAGATAAATTTGTTGGAAGTCAGCCTTTTGTTTCCTCTAAATTTTTCAGTGAGTACTGACTACTAACATCCTTAAGTACTGTCTTTTTGAATGTGGCGGGTAGAGTTTCCTTCCATTCAGGTCTTTGCTGTTATCATCATTGCTTCTACTTTATTGAGTTTATATGCATGAATCTTGCTGACATTTCTTGCTTAGTGTTAAAATTTCTATTTCTAGTTTGGTATTCTGATTTACTGTGGCATTTTTCTTGTTCTTTTAATTGGATTTTCATCCTTTTATCCTTTGCCTTCTTAAAGATTCTGCAATCTCCCTTCACCTTTATCTTTCTTGTTCACATCTTAATAGTTGGAGAAAGATGGTATTTTGAGCAGTTTTACAGTCCTACTTAGTGGATGGCTTTTTTTTCGGTGATTCATTGGCTCATTAGCTCTGGAATTTTTTTTAGGTTTAAGATGAATTTAGTGCTTCTCATCCCCACAGGTGCAACCATATATATTAGTAGATGTAATCTGTTGTTCATATGATTTCTTTTATGTGATTGTGAATGGAATAATAATAGTATATTTTGCTTCTATAGTGTTTTTTATTTTTTATTTTATTCTCATTTTTGGATATATTTTGTATGTTCTTTTGGACTATGTTGTTTATCTGGTCTTTGATTGTAATTAGATAATGTCGCTCTTAGAGAAAACTGTTATGCAAGAACGTCAACTTTACCTTGATAGCCAATTAAAAAGCTAAACTTTAAAACTTGTCAATTAAGGATCTCAACTTTATGGGGATAATCTATTAAGGACTTCAACTATATTAAAAAGAACATTTTGATAATATTTATCAATTGGAAAAGATTTTGTAGGTCATAGATGTCATGTGTTATGTTCATGTTATTAATCATTTTCTATATGAAGGTAGATATTTTGTCTTTTCAACAATTTTTTTGATAAAAATATTTTTTTAATAAAGCTGTGGTCGTTAGTTGGTAATACCAGAAGTCCTGTCCCTTAAATCGTACTTTACTCCCATCTGCCACGTTTTGGGTCTGCTTCCCCCTTCTATCAAATGAAAATAATTTAGAGCTTTTTGACACGACATTCTTCATTGTGATTATTTTGTTCGTTAAATTGGTTTTGATCGAACTGATATTTTCCCTCTTGTTTATAATTGTTGTCTTTTATCAGTGGCAAAAGCTCATGCTTCAAGCCCACCTGGATTTGCATTGTCCAGCAGAATACCTCCTGGGTTTTCATGTGGGAGAGTAGAACAGGGCTGTAACAGTTCTGGTATAACTCTTTTTTATGGTTCAACAGTTATCCATGTCTTTTTACCTTGTGTTTCCGGTTCTTGGCTAAACTTTGTACTTCTCGTAGAGAAATTTCTTATTTTTATTCTATTTTTCAGTGAACCATTTGCAACAGCAGTATGTTCCTCCTTCTGTAAATATTGGCAGGATAGGAGATGTTGAATTTAACAATCCTGCAGTATTGGACCTCGGTCAGGGCATACTTGAACAAAGGCTGAATAATGCATCTTTTGACCTGAGGCAAACTTTACTTCCACAATTTAGTCCTGATGAAGATGATGCTAGACTTAAGCTGTTAATGCAACAATCCATACCTTCACAGAATTCAAGACTTCCAGATCATATTGGAAATAGGTTTTCCCCTCAAAGTGATGCTAATAGAATTTCTTCGAGGTTTCTCGATCAATTTCAGTCTAACACTCCATCAATTTATGAACAATTACATTCTCAACAGTTCAGTAATGATATTCTCACATCAAATAACCAGTGGGGCGGTTGGAATGATGCCAAGTATTTCAGTGGCCTGTCTATGTCAGAAGTATTGAATAATGAGAGAGTGGGATTTAACAATTTCATGCCTAGTTATGAGAATATCAAGTTTTAGGTGCCTTCATTTACTGATCCAGTAACACATGGTGGTGATTTTGACTCAGCTGTAATTAAATTTCTCTTCAATGCACTAATGGGCTCTCAGTTGGCAGTCAATGTGAATCAAACCTGTCTCAAATGTCAAAGACTCGTTGATTTGGCTGAAATTTTATTTTACTGTGGTCGTCTAACAGTACTTTGAGACCTGTTGCAAATCAGTTTGGAATTGAGTACCCTGAATTCCATTCCATTCACAATTGTGCCGTCAAATGGTCATTGGTAATTGTCAACCACTATTTCTTGTTTGCTTAGCTTCATTGCCAAGCAACGGAATCTGGGTTTTGACATTATGGTTGGCAGACATAACTGCCAAATGTGTCAATTTTTCTATGGGGTACATGTCTGGAGAACTACTGCCTTGGCCTTGGAAGATTATTATGGTAAGTTTAAGTTGGTAAGTTGGCAATATTATGTATTTGAATTTGTGCTAACATACATAGCAGGATGAAGCCTGGACTTTAACTTAAAATTCAGTACTTCTCCTACTTTTCCTCTTGAAATTTGTGCCCTTCCCGTACTATACCTTAAGTTCTTGCTTTTTATGTGATTAGTTTTGGGTAATGACTTGTTCTCTCCTCTATCTGCAGTTAAACTTGGTCACAAGCAGTTTGTGTCATCAAACCACAGAAACTATGAGAGCTAAGATGACAGGCCTTAATGGATGGGTAATTCATTCTTAAAAATGGTGAAATGGCCCATCAATATTTTTTGTTTTTTTTTCAGGCCTGATTGTTCAGAAATCGTATCCAATCTTGAACTTGGAACTCCCTGTTATTCACGGATAATGTACTTCGTGTATGCATATGAATGTAAAATTTTAAATTTAAAACGGATTTGATGGGTTGGAATAATTTCAGCTAATGGATCAGCCAACATTTTTATTAAATTTTTAACGGATATTTATAGTTTGTAATCTAGATTTAGATTTATCTAATTTAGAAAAATGTGAAAATGGAGCATGAAAAGTATTTGGACAAGACTGTAGGGATGTATAGATTTTACAAATCCCTTTTTAAATGGATAAGTGGGATATTTATCTATCCTATCCATTAAATCGCACTAAAGGAAGCATTCATCCATTAAAATGTGTCATGGATGACAGGATAGGTTAATAACTTAATAGATAGATTTGTTAAGAGATAGATTGCTTGTTATGATTGCCTTTCTACGATGTGACAACCTTGTCCGTCATGGTAAGGCAAGATTATTCCCCTGTACAGCTAAAAGCAACATTTTCCCTGTTAAACTTTTGTTAGCTATAAGTTAGTATACAATGTATGAGTTGGGTTGGAGTAAACAATGAATATTATAAATGTGTTTGAGTTTCAGATATTAACCGTGTTCTAAGTTCTAACGGCAGCTAATTTCGAGCAATATAATGCAGATTTATTTTATTTAAATAATGATAAATAATTTTATTATGTGGTTTAAAAAAACAAAGAGATTCAAAGGAAAAGTAGATGATACAATAGCGCATGTAACCAATGCAACTTAGACAAGCAAATGCAAAAAGCTTTCTCACCTCACCGTAACCATTGCAGCAAGAACTTAACCCAATCACAAAGCAAAGCATCTCCAGGATACTTCTTCATAGATAGCTTCTCTCAATTCACTATCTCACCCACTACTTTTTATCCCCAGTGCAAACATGAAGAAAACGGCCGTTATATGTGTGGGCTCAATACTCAATGGAATTTTGGTGCTTCTTGCAATGACTTTTATCCAAGGTAAGTCTTCCATTTTTATTTTTTCATTCTAGTACCGCAGCTTCTATTATTTGGTACTCCTGTGGTGTAAATGGCTAAACAAAGTTAAAATTTTTCATTGCCATCTTTTACAGAAGTGCAAGGAATTGGTGTTAATTATGGCACGGTTGCAAACAACCTTCCTCCCCCAGCTAAAGTTGCAAAATTTCTGTCGCAATCAACCACAATAAACCGGGTGAGAATCTTTGATGCCAACCCGGAAATTTTACATGCCTTTGCTAACACTGGAATAGAAATCACCATAACTGTCCCTAATGATCAAATCCCACACATCACAAATTTAAGCTTTGCTCAACAATGGGTCAAAACCAATGTCCAACCTTTCATCCCTGCCACCAAACTGATCAGAATTCTAGTAGGCAATGAAGTCTTATCCACTGCTAACAAGTTACTGATCAGCAACCTTGTGCCTGCCATGCAAACCCTTCACACAGCCCTTGTGGCAGCCTCAATAGACAACCACATAAAAGTGTCCACACCACACTCTCTGGGCATTTTGTCAAGCTCAAGTCCACCATCTAGTGGCAAGTTTAGGCAAGGTTATGACACTCATATACTCAAACCAATGCTTAGCTTTCTTAAAGATGTAAATGCACCTTTCATGGTTAACCCATACCCATTTTTCGGATGCTCACCCGACACCATAGATTATGCACTTTTCCGGGAAAATTCTGGTGTGTTTGATGATAACACTAAGCTCCAATACACAAATATGTTAGATGCACAACTTGATGCTGTTTATTCAGCAATGAAAGTTTTAGGCTTTGAGGACATTGAGATTGTTATTGCCGAAACGGGCTGGCCTTCGGTGGGTGATCCGGCCCAAATTGGTGCCGACCCAAAGAGTGCTTCTGATTACAATAGAAATCTCATACGACACATCACTTCAGGGGCCGGAACTCCTCTCATGCCCAACCGGACTTTTGATACCTATGTTTTTGCTTTGTTTGATGAAAATCTAAAGCCCGGTCCAATATGTGAAAGGAACTTTGGGCTGTTCTGGCCCAATATGACTCCTGTGTATAACATCCCAATAATGAGGAACACTGTCGTTGCTAACAATCATTCTAAAGCATTTTTGTCAATCATGGTTCTCTTAAGCTTCATTGGTTTGTGGGTTTAAATTTTGTAGGCTAATCTTCATTTCAAGGGGCTAGTAATGAAGGTGATAAGGAGGATTGTCATTCACACCACCTCTCTTTTTGCTAATCACACCATCATTCATTTTTTAAATATTATATTATATCTAAAATACCCCTATGGGCTACCTCACTTGCTATCTTAAACTCATTCTCGACGGTGTTCAAATTAATGTGCCAAAAATATCTCCATGTTTGTATCCAACCACAACCAAAATCACATTATTAATTTTGACTTTAGAAAAATACATTTTTTTTTAGAAATTAGTGATGCAAAATTTGTCTCTAAATTGCAATCTTCACCTTCTTCGTGTCTCCTTTTTTTACTTCAAATGAAATGAAGATTTTCTCTCTAATGTTTAAATTTTTTTCAAAAAGAATGTAATTTGTATATCAAAAATTGAATTTTCAAAATACAATTCTCGATGAGGTTCAAATGAAATTTTGGGGTATTTTTGGTATTATACCTTTTTGAAAAAGAAGGGTGATGGGGTTAGTAAAAATGGGTGGTGTGAATAGTAATTCCCAATGATCAGTGGGTCATCAAGCCCAATACTGCCATAATCATTATCAACCATTAAGTTATTGTGTCCGACCAAAATTATGGATTGACCCAGAAGCATCGCAAAAGAAACTATTGTCTATAATCGTTGGTGGGCTTGAATATTGGGCCGATAAAAATGGCGGGTTATGCATTGCTTACCCATAATGCCATTAGATCCCTTGCATCTTACGCCTTGAATGCTTACAAGTTTCTAAACAAAGGAAAGTAATTTGACCCAAAAAAAAAAAGAAAAAAACAAAGGAAAGTAATGGTTATCATTGTGATTTTGAACGAACTAGAGTCGTCACCATCATCCAAGGATGCTTTCCAAAATACTATTTTATTTGTCATTTCATCTGTTAAATAATTTTTTTTTTTGTAAATGTTCATATTTAAAGATATTCAATTCTGAGCCTATCTATTAAATTATATTTATCTGTATCTATGTCCAACCTTCTATCCATATTACACGAAAAAGAACCGTTCCTGTTTTACCCTGTTCGTACTATTCATTTCACTTGTTTTTTTTAAAGCAAAATACATTTTTAATATGGGCATTAGGGGTCCTCAACCCGTGTACAAAATTCAAACAAATTATGAACAGACCTGCAGCAAATTAATCAAACTGCAGTACCTAGAGAAAGAGTACTCAAGCCAAATAACATAGCAAAATGGCAAGATACACTATGAACAAGACAAAATAATTACCACTCAACACAAAGTCACGTAAACTATAACTATATTCATTGTCACTTGTTACTTGTGTTTTTTCATTCATTTCTTCTTTTTATTCCTAGCATTTATAATTATACTATTTTTATAAAATATAAAAGGAAAACGAGTATATAACCACCCTAAACTTTCACCTTTTTGTAAATAGGCACACACAAACTTTTATTTTGTCCTAATCAACCTTTAAACTTCTATTATTGTTGCAATATATCATTTCATTAACATAATATTAAATAATTAACGAAACCAATCATAATTATTCAAGATTTTGTAATTAAAATATGAAAATAATCTATACTAATATATAAAGGCGATGCCTCTTTTGGTGTCCACATTTTGTTTCCAATTATACCTCCAATTTATTTTAAAATTACTTTAAAAATCCACGACTTAAATGATAACGATAATATTTTAAATATTTTAAATTTAAATTAAGAAATAGGGATTAAAATTAGAATAAGAAAAAATAGAATCAAGATTTGAATTTTAATTGTAAAAATAAGGATTAGTGTTAAAAAAGTTATTATTAAAAAAATAGAATTCAGCTTATCATTCAAATTTAAAGAAGGATTTGAATTTGAATTATTAATCTATACTTTTCAAAATTACTTAAAAAATTCACGACTTAAATGATAAGGATAATATTTTAAATTTAAATTAAGAAATAGGGATTAAAATTAGAATATGAAAAAAATATAATCAATTAGGATTTGAATTTGAATTGTAAAAATAAGGATTAATGTTAAAAAAAGATATCATTGAAAAACCAGAATTCAATATATCTATCATCCAAATTTAAATAAGGATTTGAATTTGAATTTGAATTATTAATTTATACTAATATATAAAGGCGATGCCTCTTTTTGGTCCTGAAATTCATTAACAATTTGGTCTCCCAATTAAGGAAGAGACAAAGTAATAAAAATTGTAAATAAACAATACTATTTTAGATTATCTTAAATACATATATCATTCATTCTTTTAATTTAATTCTTTATATTTATTTAACTATTGAACATAAATTATATTTATTTACCTTTAAATGTATACAAACTACATTTACATTTTACATTGTGATTAATTTAGTTTAATTTAGAATGTTGAACATAATTTTAATTTATTTATACAAATTAATTATATAAGGTATTTGAAAATATAAATAAACAAATTTTACGTCTTTTCCAAAAAAATGCGGATAGACATGCATGACAGTGCCTGTCTTTCCGCTAGTATAAAATAAAGTTTTAAAAAATTAAAAATAGAAAAAAACCCTAAATTAAAAGAACACACCATCATGTTTCGCATTTAGAATTTCAAATGTGTTTGAAACACCAAGTTCAAAAATAAAAATTGAAAATTTTACTCTTTTACATGTTTTTAATATTTGAAACACAAAATATTGAAAAATTAATTTTTATATGTTAATTATTTAACTTCATATTAATGAAATGACCTATTGCAATAATGATAAGAGTTTAAGGATTAATTGTGACAAATTGAAAGTTCATGGAGCCTATTTGCAAAAGGCCAAAAGTTCAGGGTGGTTTTATACTCTTTTCCCAATATAAAAAATTAAAGTTAATTCACATAAAAAGTTAAATTAAAAAATAAAAAATTATTTTGATCGATAAAATTTAAGTAGAAATAAAAGTTTTATAAAATATATAAAATATGGTTAAATATTTACATTACATAACATGAAAATATATGTGTAAAGAGATAATTATTTAAGTAAGACCTCATTTTTCTTTTTTATGAAAGTAAGATCTCATATTTGACTAATTTGAGTTTATGGATGGAAAAAATAGGAGAATCAACATATTTTTTTTGACGGCAAGAGAATCAACATTGATATTGAGGGTTTGATATAAAAAAAATGGGGTGGGGTTCCATTGTTGCGTCATTGAATGAGAGAAATTCTAGTAGCACTGCAAGGCTACTTCACATTTAAAACGAACTCACAGTAAATGCTGCATCCTTAGTAGAACTTGACTGGTGTGTAATTTGATCATAATTACATTTAATCAAGTCAGTACATGGCATGAATTCCAGCTTATATTTTGTACATGAGGAGTGATAGTAACACTCTCTAACACACTCTTTCCAATACACTTCATGTGATTGGTTAAAATTCACATGAGACCCATCAAATTATGTGGGTCCCACTACCAATGTGGTGGAACCCATGTGAATTTTAACCAATCACAAGAAGTGTGTTAGAGAGTGTGTTGTTAGCACTTTTCTGTGTTATCACCACAAAGTTAGGCCAATAAATTTTTTGAGTTAAACCAGACTTGCATAAAACCAAGACAAAGAAACACAACTAACAATCAACATTTGGAATCTACCCGGTCTGTTTGGATCTTGTTCTCTGACTCCAAAAATTTACTCCAGAAGGGATGTTTCTCCCATACTTTAGTCATTTCCTCAAGTGGGATACCCTTTGTCTCTGGCAAAAACTTGTAGATGAATGTGGTCATGATGATCACAAAGCACCCAAAGAAGATGAACAAACCAAACTTCATGTGACAGAGCATTGATGTAAAGAATTGAGCTATGAAGAAAGTGCTGATCATATTGACAGCAACTGTGATACTCTGAGCAGCAGGTCTAATCTCAAGGGGAAAGATTTCACTTGGTACTAACCACCCAAGAGGACCCCAAGACCAAGCAAAACCCGCAACATAAACACAGATGACACCCACAACCACAACTGCATACCATGTAGGAAGTGTACCAGGGTTCCCATTTGTGCCAAAAGTAACAGCAATAGCAATTGTCATAACAATCTGTGACCAAAAACCACACTAATTAAAAACTAACCAAACCAATGCAATGGAAAAGGTTTTATATGGGGGAAATGTACCTGACAAATCAACATTTGAGCACCACCCTCAAGGAAAAGGGTGCGTCTTCCAAATTTATCTACAACAAGAATTGAAATAAAGGTTGAAACGGGTTTACAGCTGCCAATGATCACTGCAGACATGAGAGCAGCTGTGCTTCCAAAACCAATTGTTCTGAACAAAATAGGAGCATAGAATGTGATCACATTCAAGCCAGTGAATTGCTGGAAGAAAGGAATGCATATGGCAAAAACAAGCTGGGGCCTGTACTTTCTCTCCAACAAGGTTCTCCAAGGGTGCTTCACTTTCTCCAAGGCTTCACTAGCAGCAAGGATATCATTGAACTCTGCATCAACTTCAGTAGTACCACGAATTTTCACAAGCTCTTTTCTTGCTTCTTCATGACAGCCACGTGAAACAAGGGAGCTTGGTGAGTCAGGAAGGCAAAATGAGCCAATAACAAAAATAAAAGCAGGAACTGCACCAAGCCCCAAACTTAAGCGCCATCCCTGACCATTTAGTATCTTGGCAAAGTAGTAGTTGAAGAGATTGGCTACAAAGATGCCTATAGTGATGGACAATTGGAAGCACATGTTTAAAGCTCCTCGGTATTTATAAGGGGCCATCTCTGAGACATAGATTGGAACTGACTGAAATTGGAAAAGAGGAATTACTAGTTAGCACTTAGCACAGGACTGGACTATAAAATTGAGATCTAGAGAAAAAGTAAACACCTGATTGGCACATCCAATGCCAAAACCAAGCAACAATCTTCCAACAATAAGCATCCAAACAGCTGTGGCTAATCCATTGAATAATGCACCTGCTACAAATAGTATTCCACCTATAATCATAGTGGCACGTCTACCCAGCATCCGGGTTATGTTGGATGCTCCAAGACCCGAAATAAGAGCACTTAGATACAGGGAAGATGTAAACAGTGTCAATATCTGACTGTTGAATTTGCAGTATTGGTTTGAAGAAGGCTTTGTGTTAGACTCCTTTTCATAAACAGATGGAAAGAACTGTTGCAGGAAAGAATCCATGGAGGTCACTCCACCTATGAGATGAACACACACAAAAAAAAAAAAAAAAAAAAAACCCATATCAGAAAATATGCATATTAAGAAACCAGAAAGCTAGCTACATTGTTTTCATCAAAAAGTTAATCTTTTTTTTTAATACTCCTCTTATACCCAAAACCCCCCATATCAGAAATCTCATCAAGCAGATAATGCATTGAAAACCCAGATATCAAAGCTCATCTTCAGATGCAAACAAGGAGCAAAATAGGTAATTAAAAAACATTAGCATAAAAGGAAGAATTTTTAATAAATGTAGAAAAGGATTTGATTTACCTGAAACACCATGATCATAGCCAAAAATCAACCCACCACTGGCTGCCATGACGCAAGCGATAACCACCCTAAAGGTGAGCTTGCCAGGATACTTGTTTGGAATCTCCATTGATGCCTGAGTAATTGCCTTAGCTCTTCTATGGGTTTTGGAGACAATAGGTGAGGGATATTGAAAGTTGAATCAAACACAAACATTATTTATAGTGTTTTCTTTGTGTTCCTTTCCTAAACAATCAAAGGATTAATTAGTTGGATTACATCGGTTTCCAGCGAAGAAGTTTATCATTTTACAACTGATTCAGTTATAAATTTAAAATGTGCTGGATTACATCGATTATCAAGGAAAAAGTTTAGAAGATTGACTAAATCCCGACTATACAGCATTACCTTCCTTATCTTTCACTAATTCACCTGTCATCTCAATCTATTGTCTTTTCTCACTCTCAGAAACTCACCACTATAGCATCCCCTTCGGTCATTAAGATTCATATTATTTGTCATTTACTTTACTTTGTTAATTATAACACAAGGACGCGAGTGACTTAAATTGGCCATTCAATGTTAACATTCACTCCCCTAAGGAGACAAGTTATGGCACCATTGGCTTAAAATTTTAACGAGATACAGATCCTTTTCATTTTTTCCTCCAACTTAAATGTGACTTAAAATAACTGATATTACATATTATTTTATATTAAAAAAAAGACAATTTGTTGTCGTGGAAAATTGTCTTATTTAAATCCACCTTTTTATTTAGTTTAATATCCAAACATTAACCATTATATTATTATTTAATTATTATTACAATTTTAGGTTTAAGATATTTAGAAAATTATTCAGGGTCCAAATCAAACAATATTTCAAGGGAATGAAAATGTTGGAATATGTTTGAAAGGATGGAAAAAGGAAAGGAAATTATATGAGCGATTATCTCTTTTAACCTAATATGCTATTTGAAAATTATTAGAACATAATCTTTATTCATTTTAAAGCAACTTAGTCTAAATACATAAAATAAAATAATCAACAAATCAACACAATGACAATCCACTCAAAATAAAACAGTGTAAGGGGGTTCAAGATTTGAATGAGATCAATTTTGAAGGAAAAAATCATTTGATTTAATCATATCAATTTTCTTAATTAATGATCCAATCAATTTGATTTTATTTTTAAATCCAATCTAATCTAATTTAAAGTGTGGTATTTTATTTTTGTGTTATTATTTTAAGAAACTTTTAATAAATAATGAAATATTCAATAAATATTTAAAAATATAATTTAAAATATCAAATATTTCAGCCGGTAAATGAATTATTATAAACATATGATTGATTATAAAATTCTGACCAGACCAGAGTCGGCAAAATGGGTTGGTCCAAACGGGCCAGCCTACAAAAGCCCGTAAAAATATAGGGTTTGTACACCTATTTTAGAGGCTCGAACAACTATCAGGCTTTTTAACCCAGCTCGATTTAGCCCGCAAAAAAGCATGGTAGTCTGCAAAAACCCGCCAAAAAACTGGGCTACCCGCAAAAAGCTCATTATAAGGTAGGGCTCAAACACCTATTTTAAAAGTCCGAAAAACTTCTGGGCTTTATAACTCAGCTCGATAAAGCCGGCTACCCACATCGAGTAAGGGTACGTTTGGATTGGCGTTTGTCAATCCAATACGCACGTTCTGTGCCTCAAACGTGAGTATGTATTATTTTTATCTTGTTTGGCAATTGATGTTATACGTGCATATAGGAGCGGAATGCACGTTTAGCAAGACACGACTATTTGTTGCTTTTACGTCTCAAATACATGAGTCTAATAATACATGAGTCTGAAAATGCAGTCCCTGACTTTTTTTTCTCACAATGCCCTGCAGCTGCTGCACTTGGACACGAGGTGCTGCTGCTTGGACACGGGGAGCTGCACTTGGACGAGGATGACGGGTGCTGTTGCAACGGGTAGAATGTATCTATATTCCAGTCCAACTTGTACCAATATATCTGTCTCTTTTTAGCAGCGTGAAGTGCCGATTGTGTGTACATTTGAGTGACCAAGAACCAAGAAACTATAACAGATTCATTATAGTAACCTTTCATATATAACATTTGAGTGACCAAGAACCAAAATTTGTTCATGAACTTATTATTTTACAAATTAAAGTAAGGAAAAATAGATCTCTCACAAAACTTACCCCCTTTATATATGTTGAGTTGACCTCTTCTCTTCTTATATCAGGCAAGGCATGCCTTTTTGCTGTTTGATTTATTTATTTAAAAATTACATTACATTGACCAAAACTCTAAATTAATTATATTTTACAATTTTAATTTTTAGAATATTTATGCTTTTTAATTCGTTTGCTACTTATCTCATTTTATTTTTAACCTTTTAATATGGTTATGTTTTTCATTTCTTTAGTTAAAATATTTTATGTATATATATTTTTTAATTCAATAAATCATCATAAAATTTAAAAATGGTGTAAATATGTTTAATTTCTATTATTAATGTTAATATTAAATATATTTAATATAGAAAAATAGAATTCTAGTAAACTTTGAACAATAAGTCCTTTTTAGTAATTAAATCTCTAAACATGATTCTCATTGATATCATCCAAACAATATTCACTTTTGTTAGACTCACGTTTGCAGCAAACTATCCAAACATAAAATCACGTTTACATAAACTCAAGTTTACCCAAAATCACGTTCACTAAAACCACATTCATTAAAACTCAAGTTTGCAAACGCTAATCCAAACACACACTAACCCAAATTGACAGCTTTATAAAATCGGCTACCCACATCGAGTAACCCAAATTGACAGCTCTAAACCAGACTGGTCAATTTGACCGGAACCGACGTGGTCACCAATCAAGTAACCATGCAAATGAACTAGAATCATAACAAACCACATCATCAATTAACTTAGACAACTAAACACCAAAGACTAATTTTACTCATAAGCAATAAATAAGGGATTAAAACATTAAAAAAATTAATAAAGACTAAAAGCAAAAACACGTACAATTATGTAAACCAAAAAGTATCTACCACAAAAAAAAACCAAAAAGACTATAAATTTATCAATCATTATTAAATTTTCTTACATTATGAGTTTAATATATTTATATGTAAAAAAAATTTACACAAATTTTACTAAAATCAAGTTTGTTTGCTAAATTAACTATAAATCGACTGAAGGACTGAGATCGAGCAATTCAAGCAAGATTATGCCCCATTTGAGCCAAATAGAGTTAAACCCACAGATATGTGGGGATTCCCGATTAAACACAAAAATAGTTTGTCCGCTATAACCCCATGTTTTGGTTTTAAGTTTAACTGAACTACTGAAGAACTCACCACAAGAACCTCCACACGAGTTTAACCCTAACCCACAAGCATTAACTTGTCAAAACTCACCAGTAAATTGTGGTTGACTGCAATATGGGGCGACATTTTGTAACTTCAAAATTTTCATTGGTTAATCTTTAAATTTTCAAACTTAATTTTTATTATTTTCCAACCTTTACTTCCATTTACATATTTCCCTTTTATTGCATTTAACTTTCCAATACTTCTATTTTTCTTTTGTTTTAATTTCTTCCCATCAATCCACTGAAAATCGACCCAAATGACTAATCAACTTATTTCAGATGATAAGCCTATACTGATTTTTTGCGGACTGAGAGGATCAATATACTTTGACATCGGTATCTAAAATTATACAGCACAAGACCGAATATCCAGCCAGCCAGATCATGACAGAACCATAGGAAATCAAAATAAAAATGCGGCTGCTAAACATGCGGTGACAAGACAAACCGAGTTTGAACTAAAGTAGGACAACAAACAAAATTTCCATACTGTCTGCATGATATGTGATAACCTTAACCCACAAAACAAGAAACCAAAAATATTCAATTTAGTAAAGCATACAAAACAAAAATCTAATGCGAAAATATAAATGATTAACTTCACTGTGAAACACCCAACCACTTTGAGAAGTTATCAAATTCTGTGTAATCAGAATCTGACACCATGGTGTGATACCATGCTTTTCCTGCAGCCTTGATGGCAGAAGCTTCCTCCTGGAAGGAAGGAGGAAAAATGAGGTCAATTCAAAGCAACAGACAATTTAAAGATAATCAACTAACAGAAAATGCATTTTAAAATGAACAATACTACGGGGGAACACAGAACAACACATGGAATGACTAAACAAAGACTCATCCCCATCCATTCTTCCACATATACAACCAAGATTCATCCATTCATCATATATGATCAAATGTCTAAAATCTAAGTAAATTAAGCGCATACGATTACAAGCCTGCAACTTACAAGAATTAATCAAAGTTATGTGAAAGCACAGGTCAATACTCGCTAGTGGTTTTGAAAGCACAATTCAAATCCACGATCAAAATGCATATAGTTTCTTCTACAATAGAATGCAACTAGAATATAGTTTTAGCATTTTAAGAGCAATCTTACAGAATAAAAACATGATCGACCCTTACTATATCATTTTTAAAAAATGAAACGGCATAAACACACAGATCATAGGTGAATATGCAAGGAGCCAATTAATCTGAATTGAAAACTATTCACTCTTACATGGATACATCACAATGATAGCAAAAAAAAAAATCTGGACACAACATTACACAATTCAAAAACCCAACAATCTACTTACAAGAGTTAATAAGAATAAAATTCAAAGCCAAGTGCAATTGCAATCATCATATACTTTCTTCTTCAACAGAATACCAAGAACAAACATACGAAACTGAGATATACATGGAAATGATATAAAATATTCAATTTGTCAGAACGAAACAATGGTGCACCATATAGAATCATGCTATACATTAAACAAGCAAAGGACTAATGTAACAAGCCGATGAGAATATTTAAACAGACATGAATGGATCTCCAAGATAGGCAAGAAGGCAATGTTTGTAAAATAATTAAACAAAATGCAAAAATCAAGCGCAATACAAAGCAGTAAACTTGTAATTGCAAAGAATGGATCACCTTAGAGACGGTCTTTCTCTTCTTGTCGAGCTTCTCCTTCTTAGCCTTGAGGCGCTGAGCTTCAGCGAGGAGAGACATCCTCTTAGCGGTCTTAGCATAAGGATTAAGCCTGAGCATGACATTGAGGTTCTTGAGAGGATTCTTCTTGAGAGTGGCACGTTTAACATCCTTCTTGATTGGCCTCACAACAGACTGAACCTCATCAGAGTTAATGATCCTAGACAGATCAGAGTTAACCATCTTGGGCCTTGGAAGGACATAACCCTTCTTCTTCTCAGAAGGCTTATCGAAAGACCCATAAATGGAATCAAGTTTCTCAAAAGCAGACTTGGTCCAAATCACAAACCTTCCAAGGTGTCCACCAGGAGCAAGCTTCAGAAGGTTGAGCCTCTCCACGTTGGCAACCTCAACACCAGGAACGTTACGGAAAGCCTTAACAGCTTTAGCTCCTTCAGTTCCATAAACAACAAGAGGACCCTTGCGAGAGATGTACCTACGGTTACGCATTTTACCTTTTCCAGGGCGAATGCCATGGCTGTCCTTGGCTTTCTCGGCGTCAGGGAAGGCACCGATCTGCTTGAGGACCTTGATAGCTTCCTTGGTTTTCTCCACTCCCTCAGCGGAATCGCTCACGACGAGAGGGAGCTCAGGGACGGTCTCGATCCGGTGACCACGGGCGAGGACGAGGGAGGGGATGGCGGAGGCGGCGATGGCGGATATGACGGCGTATCGCTTCTGGTTGACATTGATCTTGCGGTGCCAGCGGCGCCAGATCTTGGTTGGAGCGAACATGCGACCACCACGGCACATGTTGCCGAAGGCTCCCTGACCAGCGCGGTGGGTACCACCACCAGGAACACGGGGGATACGGGAGACGGCACGACCAGTTCCCCATGACTCGGCGGAGGTCTGGTGGCCGGCACGGCGGCTGACAGCATAGGGCTGGCGGCTGTTCTTGGAGATGTTGGAATGGACGAAATTGACGATGTCGGGACGGATGGAAGCCTTCATGACGTCGGGGATAGGGACGGTGGCGGCTGCATCGGTGGCCATGTCGCCCTCCAGGGCCTGCACGGTGACGAGGGGACGTGCTGCTGCGGCCATTGGAAGAGTGTGGGTGGGAGGGAGCTCGAGCTAGGGTTTTGGAGTCGGAGTGAGAGTGGATTTTTGGGTGGATGCGAAGAATATATAGTGCGCTCAAAATGCCATTTCTTCGCTGTGCTTGTTAGGGTTTTGGGTGATTCGGGCTTACTCCACAGTTGTGATTGTTGGGCTACGAATTTGAAACATTGAGCCCCACATTCATGGGCTCCGTTAGGGTTTTGGGGGAGTTACTTTTAGCACCTCTCCATTTTGCTATTCACCCCCTAAATCTATTAACTTTCTAATGCTTCTGAAAACTAATTCCGTCTCTAAAGTAACAAGAAAATTACTGTCTCTAATTCTTGTTAGAGACGGAACAAAAACATTATGTCTCTAATTTAAAGATGGGTTTTTTTTGTTACTAAAAATTGAAATTTTATAAAAAAAAAGAATACATTTCTATAAATTAAGTTTCAGAAGCATTTTTTCAGAAATTAAATTTTATATGTTATTTTTATCATTTAGTTTCTAGAAATTAATTTTCGAAATTTTTTTAAAAATATTTTTCAGAAAGATTAAAGAAGTTGAATGAAATGGTGGTGGGGTATAGGAAGTGGATGTGGGTTGGGGAGGTGGTGATGACGGTAGGCGGGGAAAAATTCAAAAGAGGGGGTGTGAATAGCTGGAAAGGGGTGCAAAAAGCAACACCTGATTTTCGGTAGCATTTTATTAACTACGTTTGGAACAAGACAACAGTCTAACCTAAACAAACACTCAGCCTCGGACATGTGACCCTACATTGAGACGAAGAATGAAAAAACATTAAGTATTAGATTAAAGGGTAAAATATATTTTTTGTCCTGTAGTTTGGGTCAACTTTGGTCTTCGTTCCTATACTTTATTTCTTTTGTTTTTTATTCCTGAACTTTCTAAACCCCCTAACTTTGGTTTCTGTCGTTAGTGTGCTCTGTTAAGTTGCTGACGTGGCTAACGGAAGTTCCTCGTCGACCGACCTTCCTGGTCAGCTGGCCTTCCCGGTCGGTCGACCTACCTGGTCGGCGGACCCTCCTAGTTGGCCGACCTTCTGGTTGGCTGTTCTTCCTAGCCGGCCGACCTTCTGGTAGCCTTCCTTTCTAGTGGGCCGACCTTCTTGGTCGACTAGCCTTCTTGGTAAGTCGGCCGATCAGGAACTTCTGTTTGCCACGTCAACAACTTAACAGAGCACACTAACGGCAAGGACCAAAGTTAAGGGGTTTAGAAAGTTCAGGGATAAAAAACAAAGGAAATAAAGTATAGGGACGAAAACCAAAATTGACCCAAATTACAGGGGCGAAAAACATATTTTAACCTAGATGAAATAGGAGCGTTATTTGATACAAGGAATTTTACATAGAAAAAAGTCACAAAATAGCAAATAACCAATTAAGGGAAGACATGTGACAAGACTATGACAGGTAGGTGACAATACATGGAGATGGTAAAAAAATTGCTATACTGTTTGTATTTTATATCCCGTGTAATATACGAAAAAAATATTTATTTTTATATAATTAGTATTTTAAAGGTGTATTTTATAACATATATATGTTTAATAATAAATAAATATATTAAAATATGAAGTATATGTTGGATTTAAAATGAATGATTTAAATGTGATATATAAATATTATCATATAAATAGTTTGAATTTTGTATATATAAAAATTGACAAATAATTCTTTTGAATTAGATTTTTAATTTGAATGTATATAATTGTTCAAAATTTGAAGTATTATTTCATAAGGATCAATTAGCATGTGAATTAGTTAATACAGTTTATCCAACTTAATCAATAATCTGAAGTCCGTCATTATAATTATGTTATGGGTTAAATATGTTTTTGGTCCCTAAACTTTTACCCGAATGTGGTTTTGGCCCTAATCTTTTTTTTTTCGTTGTGTTTGGTCCCTAACGTTTTCAAATCATTGAAATCAGTCCCTGCTGTCAACTCTGTTAAATATAGGGGTTATGACAGGGACTAATTTCAATGATTTGAAAAATGTTAGGGACTAAAGCCAAATTCGAGTGAAAGTTTAGGGACCAAAACCGAATCTGGGTTTAGTCTCTAATATTTGTTTTTCGTTGTTTTTGGTCCATAACGTTTTAAAAAACATTGAAATTAGTCCATGTCGTCAACTCTGTTAAATATAGGAGTGACGACAGGGACTAATTTCAATAATTTGAATACGTTAAGGACCAAAAACAATGAAAAAAAAAATTAGGGACCAAACTCAAATTTATGTGAAAGTCTAGGGATCAAAAACATATTTAACTCTTATGTTAAATACTTTGAGAGAGATTTAATACCAATAGTGATTCTACATTAATCAAGTAAGGCAAATTAATATTATTTTCTTAATTTTTAATATAAATTTACAATATTTGCCTAGAATACATACATACTCTTTGGCTTGAACTAAACCTAAATCAATACTGCTTGTGCATTAATTTCATAAATGATTGGAATGCCTTTTTGATATGATATTCTTGCATTGAAATTAATGTTGATTCAGTCAGAAATAAAACGAGGCCAATTGTATTTGTATTTTATTTTATCTGATTCAGTCAGAAAATGATATTTAGAAAGTGAGATGCCCTTTACATTGAAAATGATCATACTATTCTGATGTAGAGAAGCCCGTCCACGCATGTCGAAGTGCCACTTTACACAGTTTTGGAAACGAAAAGCCACATTGATACTAAACAATAGCTATCCCCTACCCTTTTTCTTTTCTTTTCTCTCTGTTTTTTTTTTAATCCATCTGTACCATTAAAATATCTTATGATATAAACCTGTGTCTACTCAAAGGCAGTATCTCTGAAAAAGCTACGAAATCATAGCAATGCAACAATTGTTATGAACCATTGAATCGGGTGAAAACTATGCTGTACTTCTCAGCTTTCTAACATATACTATCCTGGCTGTGGTTACGAAGGACTACAGTTACATTTACAGGCTTTACAGTGAGTGCAAGATACTCCCATGCCTTACTGCTGGCTAAGCAAAACTTCAGTCTTCCATCCAAACTTGACGTAGCTAACTGCAGAAGGAGATCATATAATAAAATACAGATATGGAAAAAACAAAACTAAAAAATATGAGAAGAAAAAAACACATACCAAATCAACAAATTGCTAGTGGTTACGCCGTTTGACATGATAGATCATTCGTCTGCTTCTTGACATCAATTCCTGTAGTAACTCCTACTGCCGCAGTATTCACATCATATACTGACAATACATTCTTCTGAACAAAACAATAAAGATAAACTAGGCAAATCTCATATTTAAAGATAAATCACAGAGTTTTCTATTTTTCATTCTAGTTCATTCATAAAAACAACTTCATGAATCATGACAATGACTAAGCATCACTAACTTAACATTCAACTTTATTTTCTTTCACATCAAACAGGCAGACGGTCAACAAACTGAGGTGAAATTTGATGTTGTCAGATTACTTAAATCCTGTTATTAGTAACGTTGATTCTGAGCCACAGCAACTAAATATGATTAATTAGAATACAAAATAGTGCAGATCAGCCAATTCAAACAGAATGATACTTGGAAAGAACTCAATTACATATCTTTCAAAACAAAATAATTTTTTTGGCAGATATTGGCAAAACTATGTAATCATAATTGAGATTGATATTGAAACTTACAATAGACTCAAAGTCAGGGCTAGACAAGTTGACAGTGAGATTTCTCATTAACAACAAAACCTGCATAAGGATACCACATATACACAAGTCAGTAAACTGAGAATTATAATAAAAAAAATGTTTGTATTTTAACCTTAAAAAAAGTTTGCTTAACTCCTTAGTCCTTTTCTGACCCATTTTGTTTTCCTAGTGCATGCAGAAAAGAAGGGTGGTAAGGGAATATGAGCTGGGGAAGAATAGGGCCATTGCTTGTATGGGCGAAGAAATTGGAATTAGTCCCTTTATCAATAATGGAAATGGCAAGTTGTTTTGCAAGTTTTGAACTTGAAAATAGTAATTATCTCATACTTTTATCATATAGACATACCATTCCAAGCATATAAAAAAATCAAGAAATATAAAACAACAATATCAAGCTCATTTTGCATACATTTAAAATCAATTGGATTTTTTTTCACCTTTCTTTTTTCTAAAAAGAAAGATGAAAATATGTAATTTGAATCTTTAGCACTAATCGCCATATAATCGAAATAAGCCTAAAATAGAATAGATGTATCTACGGATTAGTTGTTTCGAAGTGAATTCTCCCTAGATACACAATACACATAGCATGATACTTTATTTCACAATAGAATCAATTTAAAGAAGACCTAAAAGTTAGGGATTTCTCAATAAGTAATGTTGCCCCAATACCCAACCAAAGGGACACTAGTACCAATCAAAAAGACAAAAAACAGTTGTTGCTACCGGACGGCGAAATGGATTTAGGAATTTATTAACATTTTCCAAAAGGGTACTGTTAATTGTTAGAATATTAGAATAATATATTTAATATATTGGAATTTATGAACATTTTTAGGCAATCATCATGATTTATTCCTAGTTTAAATAGAATTAGGAGTCTATTGATTAGTATAAATAAGAGTAAATACCTAGTCCTAAGTATCAAGTCTCAGACACCATTCAATATATTATTATGTATTCATACTTATTATATCTCCTCTCTTCTTTCTTTTCTCCAAAACCCTATAACATCAGCATTAATAATCCCGCGGGTACTGAAACCATTAAAAGAAAGTGTATGAAAATCATTATGATGGCAATGATGTTTAAAAGCTTAGAGTCAATTTAGTCAAACGGTTTTTCCAGATGCATAACAGTCATCCTTCAGTGTAATTGTGTAAATATATAGCTTCAACAAACTTTACATAGAGCTTTCCAGCACAGTAAAATCAACAGCCAGACACAAGTGTTTCCCACACCATGAATTTTGATTAGCTTATGTGATCTCATCTTATCTTGTCTCAACAAACTAGTATAAAATAATCACATTCAAAGCCTTATTGAGGTGAATTATTGTAAGTTAAAAATAAATGGAGCAATCAGCCCTATGTTTCAAGTTTAAGCTATTTCAATTAAAATTGGTTCTATTTTAAGTGATACCTGATGACAATAACTTGGCTGGTTCATGCAAAGTTCAAGGCAATGGTAAATTTCAATTTTCAGGAAAATTTTAACATGTCTTACAGTGTTAGAGAACATTCAGGACTGACAAATCCCAGCAACAAGGTTCTTAATCTGAATATTAACACAAATGGAAAGACATGGCATTTAAAATGATTTTAGTTCTTTCCACTTTGATATCAAGTCTTTTTACTTCATTTCAAATCTTCTTTCAACAGACTATTATTCAAAAATGCTATTGTAGGTTTTCTTCTTTCCTTGGAAATTATTGTAGGATTTCTTCTTCCCTTGAAGAATGGGTTATTCTGAACCAAAAGGATCCACACACTTCTAGTAAAATAAAAGTCAAACACAAAGACTATATCATCTCATGCTACCAGGTCCCCACAAAATTGTCTTCCTCAAAATGGTCTCATCAAATTTCCTAATTCTGCTTTGGGATGAGGAACAATTGTCCACTATAAGTTTACCATGAATCCTATAAGCTTTGTTTTGTCTCATAATGCCAATATTTTTTTAAGTGAATCAATACCTATCTGATTATATAGCTATGTTTCACCTCTGTGGTTACTTCTGTCAAAGGAGAGGGGGCTGCATGCTATCTAATTAAATGATGAAAGTTTCATTCAAGTATCAACTCACAGTTTCAAAATTTATAGGATCCATTTCCTTCAGCTTCTGAACATGACCATTTGTATCTGGATCAAAAACACTTCCAATGAAACTGTAAACTTCAGCAAAGTCTGGCAAACCTGTGAAATATGGTCAAAATGAAAATTAAACCATCCATCACTAAATTCAATTTGAAAATGAATGCAAAACAAAAAATCAATATATTAGAATAAATCAATATATCAGAAGATTACCATGAAGCACTGGAGCTTGTTTCCCTTGCTTTGGTATCTCAGAAGTCAGTATCCTTCTAGTAGAATTCCCAACACCACTAACACTGTTGTTAATCTGTGTTATCCCCTTTGATCCAATATCAGCTGAATCAGTAACGTCATATAACATAATAAGTGGTGGACAGTTCCATTTAGCACAGCCAATGCAAACTAGTGACATCAAAATAAAAAAAAAAAAAGTATGCATGCCTTCATTTCCATGAAGAATGTTGAGTTCATCCTGACAGATCATGGGTTTATTGGACCCGGCATTCATCAGCATGGAAGTTTCATCCCATGTGGCATACCCAGGAGCAAGGGTATTTGTCGAAGAAGCATAATGAATGGAAGCTGGTAGTGGTACCAAAACTGGTAACACAGAAAGTAGCATGTTAGGGATGCATGAAATCTTGTGCTTTTAGGGACAGAATATCACCATTTCAAATAGGCGCAAACCATTTTTTGATGCTTTTTGTGGGTAAGGATGAGCAGCTTTGCGCTTAGGCCGAGGAGGAGGCACATGTGCTACAGTCCCATTTTTTTGAACCTTCAAGAAGTATTTTTGGGCATGGCTTCGAATCTGAAAAACATTTTACTTAGTTACAGACAAAAAAATACCCAACATTAGAAAGGAAATAGACAGAGAACTGAAAAGCAGTGTACTAACCTGAATAACTGTTTTTGAACCTACAAAATCTTCAATTTTCTTCCAATCCCTGTCAAATCTGAATAAACCATAAGATGTCAGTAATTGAATTGCAGAGTACTTCACTTAATCAGAGACAGGCCAATAAATAAGGGCTGAAAAATGTCATTGGCGAGGAAATTTCGCTCTGTTAATTTTATATGAAGGACTTTATGCAGAAGCTACCAAAGTAATTGTAAGGTTTAGAAGATGGAATTGAGCACGAACAGACTAAAAAGGAGATTCAACCACAATTAGTAAATTACTACCCAGACTGAAAATAAGTACATTTTATTCCTATCTCCTCCAATTTGTGTTATGTCAGAGCCAGACAAGTATCAAATTAATTATCATTCCAAATTTTCTACCTTAACACTTTCCACCTATTCCACTCAATTATACATTTTTTCTAACAACCTGTTCATCCTCAATCCCATCCTTCCTTCTCTTCTCTAACAAGAGTTCTTCAACCTACATCAATTAGATTTGCTCAAACAGAAGAAAATAAAAGGACAAAAAGGGTTCTAGGTTTGATAATGAAAAAAAATTCTAGTAAACGCTGAATTGGCGGTAAGAACCTCAATTAATTCTGGAAAATAAAACAGGTGGTGGAAATGAAAAGAGGGAGAAGAAGCAGATAGACTGACTCACAGTTGAAGAGCTTCGAGAAACTTGTCATGCTCTTCCTCAGTCCAGCTCTCTCTGGACTTGGTAATGGTGTAGGGCTTTCTGACCTTCTTGGCAGAGGCATCGGTGGGTGGTGGTGTTGCCATTGACTGAGAATTGGAAGTGTTGGAGTTGATGATGGTGTGCCACAAAGAACATAGGGTCCAAAAGAAGTTAGAGATAGAGATAGAAAGAGAGGATGTGGCGTGGCGGGTTGGGTACATGTGCGGTGCACAACTTGCGATCGTCCAATTGTCCCAACACAACTTCCACTCTGTTGATCTCATCTAATCACCCCGTTTACGGTCCCATGAACACAGAATATTGTCCTTTTATTCCTTACATCACACGCACACTTTCTGCATGTGGCCAAATTTTAATTTAACTTTTTACTTTTGTTCAGTTTGTTATTATAGTTTAACTAGTTTAACGGTGTGTTTTTCTTTAAATTTTTTTATGACATATCATGTTTAGTGATATTGTGTCATATTATTTGTCATTAAAACATTCACTTTAGCACAAAAGTGATGTCGTTTTGTCAAAATTAATGGCTTGGAAACCTCAACTTCAATAGTCGTGTGTTTTCTTATTTTTTATTCTTCCCTCTTTTTCACTTTCTTTCATGGAAAGATCTCGGTCTCAATGACGTCATTTTTGTGCCCTGATGATAAATAGTGTACACGTCGTAAAAAGTTAACGGAAAAACACAGTTGGACTATAGTGACCAACGGAGTAAGAAGTCGGGGATTATATTGGATTTTTTTATTTCCTGAGGACTAAACTGCATTACTTTAAAAGAATGAGAGACGAATTTGCTAGTTCACTCGTAAATTAACACAACTTTTATTTTTTTCACATTTCATTCTCATATATTTTTTTTTCTATAGAAAAAAACTATGGATCTCAAAATGTATCTCTTTCTCTCTCCCAGTTATGTCAAAGAATTCTAGTCACTAGAGAGAAACTGCTCCCTTTTTCGACACTTCCCTTTCTTTTTCTCACTTTCTGCTAAGAGTCCTATATTGCCTAAAGATAAGGCCAAAATATAATATATAAGTCTTGGGCAATCCTCACTAGACAAGCTAGCTTTTGGGGTTGAGTTAGGCTTAGGTCCAAAATCTAATATGGTATCAAAGTCTATCCTAGAAGATCCATTGTTATTGGGTCGCCACACGTATAGATGTCAACGCTCCAGATGTCCAGCCCTAGGCGCGATGGGGTGTGTTAAGAGTCTCGCATTGCCTGGAGTTAAGGTCAAAATATAGTATATAAGTCTTGGACAATCCTCACCCTACAAGGTAGCTTTTGGGATTGAGTTATGCTCAGGTCCAAAATATAATGTGGTATCAGAGTTTATCCTAAATGATCTGTTGTCATTGGGCCGCCGCCCAAGCTAGCTTTTTTTAAGCTAATTTTTGGGGTTGAATTAGATCGAAGTCTAAAATCTAAGGGCCTATTTGATTTGCATTTTCATTTCCTATTTATATTTGTTGTTTTCATTATGTTTCCTGTTTTTTGAAATTGAAATATATTATTTTTACCTTATGACTCATCCTATTTTATTTTTAATATATATCTAACATCAAATACAATTTCATGTTATATTTTGGGCCCACTTGTCTTAAAATTTTTAATGAAAAAACACTTTTAAGATTTTTTAATATATTTTTTAAGCTTTTAAAAAAATAATATAAGAAACATTAGTTTTTTATTATTTTAAAAAGTTATTTTGCATAGTTTCTAAAAAAAGTTATGGTTATAACTATTATTTAAAATAAAGAACTCTTTTTTTTTAAATAGAAACCAAACAAAAAGAAAAATTTACTTGAAATTAAACTCATAAAAAATAAATTATTTTTATATGATTTTAAATTCATTTTTTAACGTTTAAACAATCAAGCCCAACTTTTGTTATTTTTTTTTTTTTTGTATTTTCATAACATTACCTAGGGGTGTTCAAAACCCGGCTTGTCCATTTGGCCCGTCCCAACCCGTCCTACTCGGGTTGGGTCTATTCCTGTCCTACAAGAAATAATAGAAACTAAATTGGGTCTCGTCTGGTCTCATTTATTGATCCGTCATCGGAGTGAGGAGGGGTTCGGGTTAACCATCGGGTTACCTGGCTCGTCCATTATATATAAATATATTATATTTTACTTCTAATTTTCTATTATGTAAATTCCTAACCTTATTATTTTTCTTTTGGATAGGGCTTTTTTGAGTCTATGTTTCCTCTATCTATCTTTAAAAATACATTATATACATAAAGTTATATAGTGATATAAAATTATTCTTGTTTTAGTAATATCCCAAACTTTTAAAAAGGTAAAAAAATATTGCATATATTAAGAAGAATTCTATTGTATGCAATATATTTACTAAGTGTATGAATTTTTTTTTTTAAATTGTTATATGATTGTTTAATAATTATATTTAGCTTATATATCGGATCAACTCGATCCTGTCCTATTCAGACCCGGTCCTTCTTTGACCCGTATATCACCCGGTCAATTGATGATTTTGGATCCATATGATTAACCTGATTAAAATTTAGGATCGGATTAGGGACAAATAAAATCCGTCAAAATCCATCGCATCAATATCCCAGACATTACCAAAGAAGAAGAAAAGACACACCACATTGAAATCATTTGATTAGGTAGCCCAACCTTGTTGGTCCACACATGTGCATAGACTAACGAGTTTGTTGACAAAATTGTAAAATTAAAGAAATATATATACTCATCATCAAATTCTCACAAGTGGATATGGTTCGTTAATGGAGCTGCCATGCGTTAATCTAAGAGCATGGTTGATGGGGGTTTGATAGAGCGCGTCTTAGAGAATCAGACAAGCAGGGAGGTATTTGTAATATGTTTTGGTGTAAGAAAGGGAAATTCGGAAATGATCGCCACGCCAAGCATGAAAGGAGTGGGTCCCATGTGGTTCGGCGATTGCTCCGGTCCACTAGTTTTGGGAACCACATCGCCTACGTGTTACTGGATGGCCCATAAGGATCTTGCGGCTCCCAATTATTTAACGTTTTCTTTCTTTCTTTACCTTTGTGGTCCTCGTTCGCTGGATAACCAAACTTCTCATTTTTTTGTTACCCATTTTACGAAAACTTTTTGTCTCCAACAGCATTGAGACACGTGGAACCATGTCCATGGTTATCACTTGTGAATTCTAATGACTGACACTGACTATTCCTCTGCCTTTTTTGGTAGGCTGCCGACTGCGCCCGCGCGACAATTTTTATTTGATTATGAATTATGAATTATTGAATTAAAAGGTTGGAATCAAAATCCATGATTTTCTCTTTTTTAAATCCAAATGTTTAATTTTTTTTTTAACCACATGTATTTTCCAATGGGAGACAATCCTGTTCGAGCCGAGAACATCCTCATCATGGTGGGGCTAGCTCTCCCAGCGGGATTTTTTCCATCCACAAAACTCGAACCCAAACCTTACTTAAAGGGAAACAAACATGTACCACTTGAACCAACCCCATTGATATCCAAATGTTCAATTTGCTTTAAGTAAGATATTGTATTTAAATATAGATGTTTTTAACTCAAGTAACTGTTAAGAGTATTTTTCATTGAAAATATCTAATTATTCTTACTTATAACGTGATTTTAATAAAAAAAATTAAATATATGGTAGATAAATTATATTAATAATTTTTTAAAAACTATTTGGTTAAATAAGTCAGTTTTATGTTATACAAAAAGTCTTTTAAACCTATTATCTCAATTTATTTGAATAAATATAAATAATATAGTACTATTTTTATTACTACTATTATTATTATATATGAATTTTATTATAATGTCTCAAAATTATATATTAATTGACTTAATTATATATATATATAAAAATAAAAGTAATATGATTGTTTGGGTTGCTTTAAGGGTATTTATGTTTATTTAGATTTATTTTCTCCGGATCACATGAATTTTTATTCAAAATTTAAAAAGGAAAACAATAAAATAAATAACAATTATATTATTCTCAATATTTTAGAAATCAATAATCTTATAATATTTTTTAAAAAATATTACAAATCTTAATTTTATTTTTTATCAATCATTTTGTGTAAGTTAACCAGCACCACAAGTTAGTTTAAAAGTGAGTCGAGTCGGATTAGCTCATTTTTTTGGTGAGCTGGAAAAATATCAACCCATCTCAACCCACCACGAGTTAATAAGTTAGGTGGGTTGACTCACCTAATTTATAAAATTTAAAAAATGTAATATTAATAAGCCAAAAAAGTAGAAAAAAAATGAGAAAAGCAATAAAAAACAAGCTAAAATATAAATAATATAAAATTAAAAAGTGAGTCAACTCACCTTAACCCGACTCGAATCCACTTTAACTTGTGGGTTAACTGGGTTGGCGCACTCTAACCCGCAGAAATGTGAGCCTGGGTTGGGTCGCGTTGGTTCACTGAACCGAACCTATATTCACACTTCTGAAATACAGTCTATTCTCTGAGCATATAATCAAATCCCCCTGATCGAACAATTTTTATTTTTTTTTTCACATTCTGTTGTTAGCAAAAAAAAACTTCAATATTTTAAAATCATTTATGTGATGTCTTAGGGAGTGTTTGATTCAAATATGTTTTTTATTTTTTGAAAATTAGTGAAATGATTTGTTTACAATATTTCTACCGTAAAAACAGAAAACTAAAAATCAGATTTCCAAAACATCTCAAAGTAATTTTTGAATTTTAGTTTTAATTTTAAGAACGAAAAAAAAAGTCACATTTTTTAAAATTGTCAACTAAAATGGTTTTTCATTTTTTTTTGTTATAAAAAAACATAGAACAATTTTTAAAATTTGTAAACAAACATACCCTTAATTCTCGTGGAATGCATTTTTTCCCCTTAAAGTAAAGTTTTTATAATTGTCACAACTTCACAATAAAAGTTTGTCTTCATATAAGATCAACACTTACATTGGTATACGTTTATTTTTTTCTTCTCATATGTCAATTTTTTTTTTTGTATTTTAATTTATAGATTAGGCCAAAACTTTTTTAAAATCCTATATAGCAAAATAGGTTAGGCTTCAGACCTTCAAAAGAGCATTTTGAGCCTATCAAGCTGATCTATTTAACTAAATATAAATAAAATACTAATATTTTTATATTGCTATTATTATTATAAAGATTTTTATTACTTTTCCTTATAATTATATACTTATTAGCTTGTATGAGCATTTAAGTACTTGAGCCTATAAGTCTATTCATATATATGCTTATGATATATTCAAGTACTTTACTATAAAATAGACTTTTAAACCGTCTTTCAGGCCATGTCAGGCTTTAAACAAGCTTTAAACAAGCCAGACTTAGATCTTAAAATAAAGCTCATGTCAAGTAAATAGGTCAGACTCAGGCCATGAATTTAAGGTACAGGCAGAAGCTCAACTCGGCCTATTCCCATCCATAGTCCATAGTTCCAACCTTAAATACAAGGGAAAAATTGTAGTTATTTAATTGAATAAAAATAAGAAACAAAGATCATGACACTTGTATTTAATTTTCTCTTCACGAGATAAAATCTATAGGTGATCTTACATCAAACTTTCTTTTTATATTTTTATTTATTAAATAAGTACTTTTACTTTTTATTTGTTCTCTATTTTCTTATTTTTAAAGTAGCTTTGTAAATAATTTTTTTTGGGTGGGATCTCTTCGCGGTGGTAGGGTAAAGGGATGAATGGCTCATATGCTTTGGATGTGTCATTAAATATGCATATGGGTAGGTAGTCTGTGGGGATCTTAATTTGGGGAGTAAAAATATGATTTTAATATATATATATATAATATTATAAGTTTAATTTAATACACTGTTAGTATAAAAAGTTTTACATTGACATTCAATAATGTGTTATCATATTATTTATCGAATTTAATAATACACGAGGTGTCACGTTTATTAAATAACGTGTCAATATATCATTAAATATTTATGTAAAACTTTTTTACACTAATTAACTATGTATACTCATTAAATCCTATTAAATCTTCATACCCTCTATTATCATTTATAAAATAAACTAATGATTAAATTACCAAGACCAAGAAAAAATATTTGTTGTCATAAATTTAAATTTATTCCTAAATACCTACAATTAATAATGAATACATACATTTGCTAAATGTCTTGTTAACATAAACTCACAATAAATTAAGAGTATAAAAAAATTTAACAATTAATACATCTGAAAATAGATTAATGGTTCTTATAATTAGGACAAAGAATTAGTAAATTATAACCTTTTGTTTCTTAATTATAATAAGGATTTGGGTGATATTAGATATCGAAAATTTAAAATGCAATCTAATCTAATCTAAACATTTACAATTCTGAAGGTTTAGAAGTTATTTTGATACTATTCATCGGTTAACATATATTTTTATAGATAATTAAAAGTACTATCTTTCTTCAGATAAAAATTTACTTTTTTTTCCTCCCAAATTTAAAATCCTCTTTTATCTTTTGAAAAATCCTCTCAAAATTAAAATTGAAATCCCCTTTCCTAAGATTGAAATCCCGCTTAAAATTTTATCATCTCTCAATCAATCTTCCTTTTTTTCCTCTATCTTCCTCGAGTCCCCTTGTCTTATTTTCTTCGTGTATGTCTTTGCCAAGCTCTTACATCTGTGCGTTTACTTCATCTTTATCTCTCTTAGAATTTTCATCATTGTTTAATTGTTTTTTCTTATGATGAATGAGGTGAAAAACATGTTCTAGCGGGTTCCTTTTTCTTTGTAAAAACATACCTTTCTTCTTCTCCCATTAAACACAACCAAATTTATTCTCTCACACACACACAATATTTAATCTTGACTTCTTGAGTTTCCTCCCTTCGTTTATCCTCTACTTTCAGCACCCTCTTTTTCAAATATGTTTGTTTCTAAGTCGTTCCTTTCTCTCTCATATCTTCTTTTTAGTTCCGTCGCCGCACCCGCTTCGCCGAAGACTTCACCTTGCTCTGACAGTTGTTGCCACTGAGCTCTCTCATCGTAAAGGTATTTTTTCCCCTCTCGAACTGTCTTTAATTTTTTTTTTTGCTTTTACCGCCTATTTTCGTTTTCTTCATGTGTCTTTGGAAGGGTTTTTTCCGGAGTAAATTACTCCAACCTCCCCTCTATTTTACATTTCCAACACAAAACTCCCTCTATTTTAAAAATCTATACAAAACACCATCTATTTTGAAAATTTACACAAAACCCCAATTAATATAATTTTTTATTATTTATTAAAAAATAGTTTTAAAATAAAACTCAACATTTCCCTCGTGACACTCCTTCCTTTTTAATTGAATTATCAGAAATGATAAATGCAATAAAAGCCAAATGTGAAAATCTCTGTCTTTTCTTGGGCAAAATTCATTCTTTTCATTCTCCTTGTTTCTCACTATCCTAACGTTTATTATTTTACATATTAAGTTTTTTGATAATTTATGAAGTTTTTTTATTAAGATCCATCTTAGTATTTTTTTATTCTATTAATACTTCATAAATTTACCTTGATAAATTATTTTGGTTCATTTTATTAGATTCTGAGTTTTTAATTAAATTTTCAATATAAAAAATTTAAAAATAAATTTCTTTATTTTGCTGGTATGAAATTATATTTTTGTTATTCAAAATAATGTATTTGAAAAAAATTGTATGAAGTTAGTTTTTTGGTGTTTTCTTTTATTCACCGATAAAAAAGAAAAAAGAATAATATATTTATATAATATAAGGAGTTTGTGTAAAACTTAAAAATTCAGGAATTTTTATATGGTAAAAAAATTCATAATTACTAAGGGTATTTTGGTCAATTTAATATCAAAAATAATTATTGACTGTTGATTAAAATTTCTATTAAATGTATCATGAAAAATTGGGTTTAAGTGTAATGTAGTTTTAAAATTAGAGGGGTTTTATGTAGGTTTTTAAAATAGAGGGGATTTTGTGTTGGAAGTACAAAATAGAAGGGAGGTTAGAGTAATTTACTCTTTTTTCTTTTCTTCATGTGCCTTTGTAATTTATGCAATTGTGAGAAATTTGTAGATGTTGATGGCTATGCATTTTTTAATCTTGAAATTGTTGCATTTTACAATTTTGAAATTTATTTGTGAAGCAACTATTTCTTCTTATTTATTTCCTCCATGAGATTTAATCTAAAGCCAATTGTCATAATTTCTACAGCCAATTGTCTTTTCGTGTTTGGTGTTTTTCATCTACTCTTACATGGTCGTCTTTGATTTCCTTTTCTTTCTACAACTTCTTCACTGTGTGTGAGAGAGATATCATTTCTATTTCTCTGTATTATCTTGGTTATTTTGCTCGGAGAATGTACCTTTTTTTTTCCTGACGTGAGTGTTCAGTTTTTTAGTTCTCATCCAAGTTTCATCTTGCTGTTTTGTTTTTACTAACTGACCGTGCCTCTGTAGAGGGTGCATATAACTTTGTTTTTCTTTGTTTTAGGGTATGTTTGCCCTTATCTTAAAAAAATATTCTTTTGTGTGGCGATGAATTCTACTGTTTTTTCTCATACTTAATATGTGGATTTATGCTCTAATTTAGTGCATTCGTGCTTTGCAAGTAGATTGTTGAATACTAACTCCGCTGGAAAAACATAAACCCTCTTGATTTATCCACATGCTCTTTTTACCTTTCACTGCTACTTTATTTTAAATTTTCTGTGAAATCTCATACCAGGGATTGCGTGTGTGATCAACAACTTTCATCTACTATCCTTCAATTAGCGGTCTATGTTGGGAAGTCTCTTCCTCATTTTTCTCATCTCAATATCAACAAACCAACTCAGACATCCAGTTTATGTGTATGCTCCTACAAGTATTTTTTGATTTTGTCAACATAGTTAGGTAAGAGATGATGCTTAACTCTACAGTTTTTTATATCTTTGCACTTTCATGCTATTGTGTGTGTCTCTCTGATCAACTCTATAATATGTTTAAGTCTATATTGATTTCTAAATCTGTCAAGCTGAATAAAGAGAGATTGTAACATTTCTATACAAAGAAGTATATCCCTCCATGCCTTGGTTAATTTCAATTTTAAGAAATAAGTATATCCCTCCATGCCACGGTTAATTTCAATTTCATGTGATCATGCTTTAGTTACATATCTCAATTATAGATATAAAGTAATCTCAAAAAAATTGTCAACGTGATATGCTTTTAACTTGCAGAAAAGTGAAGGTAATTATCTTGATTTTTGGGTTACAGACTTGCAAAATCTATAAAGTGATATTTTTCTTTGACCATTGTTGATTAACTTCTACATGAACACATACTTTTAATTGTTGATGCATGAGAGGAGCATTTAGTTTTTTTAAAATGTCTTTAGTTTGTTAATATTACCAAGTAGCACATATCAAAGTATCATATGGAGTAACAATCTATCAGACCTCACCTTTTCTGAGAATGTTACTCATGCCCATATTTGTTCAAGAATTTTTTTCACCACATGAAGTGTACTTCTTTAGGTCCACATATGACTAACTAAAATTGGTAAATGAAATTTTCTTCATGTTGGATGGCGATGGGGATTTATGACGGGGAGCTTATTCTGATGGGTCATGTATCTGCTGGAGACTGCTGATAAGCATGTTATCTTTAATTTTTCATATGTGATGAGATCTTCTACATTGTTTAAAAAAATATTGTAAAAACACATCAATATTGGGTGGAATTTTTGGGTAGGTTGCATTGTGTTTGTGGTATTTCATTCACTGTTATGCATTTTATATCTTCTATGTTGCTGAATCATTCCATTTTGATTTGAGACATGTTGTTTTCAAAAGATAAAAAGCTATATAGTATTTGAATGTGTCTTTGTGTATCAGAACTTTTTTAAAAAGCTGAAAAGCATTTAAACATGAAGGAGAGAATAAAAATGCTTTGTCTTTTATTTGTTCATTGACTTATAGGCTTATGAATCCTATATGAAGGAGGGTTTGTTGTTTGAGCAAGATTGGAGTTAATTGAGCTAACGGTATGCAAAATGCAGCTTTTATCATTTTTGGCTATATAATAACTAAGGTATGATGTTAATAAATTGTACAACCAAAAGATGTTATTCATTTTAGCTCAAATGTAAATATTAGTAAACTTGGTGTGATCTATTCACTGTAGTACAAGATCAGTGCTTAGTTTCAACGGATTCTAAATGGATTGAATACACTGCAAGTAGCATAGTTTCAAGGGACCTTAATGTTATTGTGGCAAAGAATACATTAGAAGTTATACTGTAATGCAATGGCAGATTATAATTTTTTCCCAAGAAATGGTTCTGTGAGGAATTGGGTTCAAATTATTAATATTATTTCTTCCATTATATTATGTATATGGTCAAACCACAACATTGCTTTAATAGATAGATGCTTTTATCTTTCTAATTTAATTTCAATTTGTTGTGACCTGAAGATGGCCTTGGTCTTGCTTTGTAATCGGGAAAGTTCCTAAACATTTGAAGTTGATAAAGTAATAAAGTCCCATAACAGGGGCATAGAGCTCCTTAGGTTTACACACTTTTTACTATTAAACAAATATTTAATTCTTAAACTACAAAAGACAAAACAAAAAGTTGTTGTTATAGGGGTAAAAGCTCAGGTTTCTTGCTTTATAACATAGTAGACAATATAGCACTGAAATGGAGAGGAAGGGGCTTAGTTTAAAGGAGGGGGAGTACATGTCCAGTTTCTTAGTTTAATAGTATTAAAAGATATTTTAGTGACTCACTAAGGAATCAATTTCAACTATGTTCTCTTAGAAGTTTATTTTTCTGAGTATGCTCCTGCAAGGATTTGTTGGCTTCGTCATTAAGGTAGGCCCAACAAGAAATTTCAGTCCCATTGTCATCCTTGGTCCACATGCTATAATGCTGGAGTTTGATGCCATAAACAGACCTGTCACAAGAATACAAGTTTCATTCAAGAAATAGAAAAGACCTTTTAATCCAACTCTTGAAATCAAATGCTGTTTTCAAAAGTTGATAACAAAAAACAATTGATCAATTCTCTTACCTAAGGTGAATGTTGCCATACCAAGACCTCCATTGGACAATATTTTTATTGACTGATTAACAACATCTGGCACTTGCACTCCCCACCTGCAACATTTTTTTTATCCAATTATCCTTATATTTCTCACCTAATGATCAGAAAATATAATAATCTCCTATAATGACTTCAGTGAGATAAACAAATGTCATATAAGAGTTTTTGACTCTCCACTCTCCAATATGCTTACCTGAAGTGTATGCTTGACCAAATAAGACCTATGAAAGTTGCATAGGTATTACGGTTTCTGATTAATTTCTTCCCCACTTTCATAAGAATGAACAAGATCCTCATCTTTCTCTGTGCTCTAGGTTCTGCCTCTTCCTCTTCTTTTGATTATGACTCCTGAGAAGCCTCCGTTTCTCCTTTAACCAGAAAGAAGGAATGGGAGAAAATATAAATGACACCACTTCCATTACACCTATAATATAGTTTTTTATGGGGCATTTTGCATCTGAATAGCACAAACATTCTAATGACACGGGCCTTAGTTCAACTTATTTGATGCAGAGGCAATAAGATGGTAATGGTTTGTCAAATTTTAATTACATTTCAGAAGAATGAGTATTCATAAAGAATATAAATGAAGAGAGAAAGAAAAATATATGAAAATTACTTCAGTTGACTGAACAAGAATAATATATGGAAATTACTTCAGTTGACTGTACTCATAGTGTGATCATAAAAAAAAAGCTAACTGTGCTTGTATTCTGGTATTCTATTTGGTATCTCTATTCATATCCTGCTTCACTGCTTTCATTCATCCATGTCATTTCTGTCTGCATGTAATTGAATTCACTTATCCAACTGGACACGAAACATCGATATCATTCCAGATCAGTTATCATCAACATTTTCATGGTTTCTTATTTATAGGATAGACTTAAAGCTATTATGTTTGATGATTATTTATTTTTCTATCTAGCTTTGAGCTCGTGAATATATTCCTTCTTTCACTTCAAAATTAGTAGTAAGTGTTTTCATTTAAGTCAAGTAAAACATAAACCTTCCCATGAATAACACACATAGATTTAACAATGAGTTCCTGCACCATACCAGAACAACCACATCAGAAAGAAATTTGGAATTTGATAGGGAAAGTGATTACTCTTCCTAGATGTAAAGATGTAGTATGGGGGGCTTCTTATGTATCGCATGTTATTGCATATATCAAGCGGAGAGCGTCATCCTTTGGTCTCAGACATTTACGGGACTAATCTTTGTGAGTTGGTTCCTTTTTAGTTAGAGAGGAGGATGAAGCAGGTTACTAAGTTCATGTGGTTGTCTTTTTGGTATAGGCATAGTCCCTTAGCCTTCTTAAAGCACCTTGTCCTGGTGCCACTGTATCATGTTGTGCTCTTGTGTAAATATAGTGTTGTTCCTGTAATTAGTTTCAGACTTTGATGTAAATTCAATGCCCCTTGTGCGTTTAATGTCTTTTTAAAAATAAATTGCCATATAACATCCTTAAAAATATCCAAATTGAGCACTGAATCTCTTCTATGTGTGTACAATTAAGATATATCATTAGTCAATCAACTACTTTAAATTTTTAAGTCTTGCATAACCATATTTTTACAATTTGGGTGCACTAATACTCCTTTAAAATTTTGGTACAATAATGTGTCATTCGACCTACAATGATCATGTTCACAATAAAAAAAAGGAAAAATTGCATGAAGCAACCTTTATGCTAACCTTCCATCATTCGTGGTCCTATTCTAACTACAATGGAGCCTGGGTTTTCTCATCAATGGGTAAACGATATCAAGTGGTCCATCTGAATTACCTAATTGCAATAATATCCATTATTAGAACGGGCCACCTTAAATGTCGGCTTATATAGGCCCAACATAAACATTCCTTTATCTCATAACTTATATAATTTATGATTATGAAATTTAATGATTTTATTATCTTCATTTCTAACAACATCACACCACAAGCAAAGGCTACAAGTCCCATAGAGAAGTATAAGAAGCCTGTGCTTAGCACGAGCTACACACTAGTGTCAAGACAGTGTTGGCTATAATGTAATATTAAATAGATAAAATTATTTTCAATTGAATAAATCTTGTTAAACTACTTCAAAGAATATTTGATAATACTATGAGAAAGCTTATTATAGCAATTAAGAATATAGATAATTTTTATTAGTTATATAAATATAAATATAGTTTAATCGATATGCATTGTCGATGTAAAAAAATGTCTTGAGGAGGAAAAATGTCTTGTGCCCGTCAAATGTTCGGTGCCAAAATACCATTCACACAACACCATATCCTCAATATTATTTGAGAAGGATGTGGAAGGTCACGTTAGGTGTCTCAAAACCAATTTTGGTGATTTTTGGAATAAAAATGGATTCATTATGAATTATTTGGTGAAAATATAGAGAAAAATAACTAAAAATAGCTAGGATTTTTTAAAATTCCAGAAAAACAGTTCACACTCCTTTTCCAAACGGTACACATTTGGCTGGAAGGGCTGGGCCAAACGGGGTGAACTAGGTATTAATGATTTCCAAGCATGTGGTTTGCGTTAAGGTTCAAGTTAACTATGTGAAACCCTAACTCATGATTCCACATATATGTATGCCTTGAACGTCCCTGTGTTGAATTTGTTAGATTTGAGTCTGCAATAGTGTAAGGCGGTGTGTGAGGCACCGTGTACCCAATTTTGGTGATTTTTCAACTTATAATGTATTTATTGTGAATTATTTGGTGAAAAATAGAGAAAAATCACAAAATATAGTTGCTAGTTCCCAAAAATTCAAGAAAAATCATTTCCACAGTCCATTTGTGATAGTGGTCAAGTGTTAATAATGCCTTGGCCAATGGAGGTCATTTGGGGACACCTCTTGAGGAGGAAAAGTGCCTTGTGCCCGTCAAATGTTCGGTGCCAAAATACCATCACACAACACCATATCCCCAATATTATTTGAGAAGGATGTGGAGGGTCACGTTAGGTGTCTCAAAACCATTTTTGGTGATTTTTGGAATAAAAATGGATTTACTATGAATTATTAGGTTAAAAATAGAGAAAAAATAACTAAAAATAGATAGAATTTTTTTAAATTCCAAAAAAATCAATTCACACTCCTTTTATAGTGGTACACATATGGTTAGAAGGGCTGAGCCAAACGGGGTGAACTAGGTATCAAGGTTTTCCAAACATGTGGTTTGCGTTAAAGTTTAAGTTAACTATATGAAACCCTAACTTATGCTTTCACGTATAGGTGTGGCCTTGAACGTCCCTGTGTTGACTTTGTTAGATTTGAGTCCGCAATAGTGTAAGGGGGGTGTGTGAGGCACCCTGTACCCAATTTTGGTGATTTTTTAACTTATAATGTATTTATTGTGAATTATTTGGTGAAAAAATAGAGAAAAATCACAAAAAAATAGTTGCAAGTTCCCAAAAATTCCAGAAAAATCATTTCACGCTCCATTTGGGACGGTAGTCAAATGTTAATAATACCCTGGCCAGTGGAGGTCATTTGGGGATAACTCTTGAGGAGGAAAATGCCTTGTGCCGGTCAAATGTTCGATGCCAAAATACCATTCACACAATACCATATCCCCAACATTACTTGAGAAGGACGTGGAGGGTCACGTTAGGTGTCTCAAAACCAATTTTGGTGATTTTTGGAATAAAAATGGATTTACTATGAATTATTTGGTTAAAATAGAGAAAAAAATAACTAAAAATAGCTAAGATTTTTTTTAAATCAAGAAAAATCAGTTCACACTCCTTTTATAGTGGTACACGTATGGTTGGAAGGGTTGGGCCTAATGAGGTGAACTAGGTATCAAGATTTTCCAAGTATGTGGTTTGCGTTAAGGTTCAAGTTAACTATATGAAACTCTAACTCGTGATTCCACATATATGTGTGTCTTGGTACCTAGTTCACTCTGTTTGGCCCAACCCTTCTAACTATATGCGTTCCACTAAAAAAGGAGTGTGGACTGATTTTTCTGGATTTTAAAAAATCCTAGCTATTTTTAGTTATTTGTTCTTTATTTTCACCAAATAATTTATAGTAAATTTATTTTTATTCCAAAAATAACCAAAATTGATTTTGACACACCTAACGTGACCCTCCACGTCCTTCTCAAATAATGTTAGGGATATGGTGTTGTGTGAATGGTATTTTGGCACCGAACATTTGACGGGAACGATGAAGGTCATTTGGGGACAACACTTAAGGAGAAAAAACGCCTTGTGCCAATTTTGGACGGTGCCTCAAATCTAATAAAGTCAACACGGGGACGTTCAAGGCACACCTATACATGGAATCAGGAGTAAGAGTTTCATATAGTAAACTTTAACCTTAACGCAAACCACACTGAAAAACATTAATAAAAATAGAGATAGATAAATGATATATTGAAAAAATTATATTGAATTTTATGTAAATTAAAATATTTATTATATTTTTATCTGTGTTTTTATATGATGAAATAGATAAATAGAAACGAATAATCAGAGAAAGTGATTTAATATAATAATAAAATAAATATATGATTAAAAAATAATAACAAAAGTGTGAAATTAAAAAAGAGAAAAAATAGTGATAAAAAAAAAGAAAAAAAAGGAAAGGACTTACAAACCTACACAATTTGCACCTTACCTACATTTTAATTTTATTACCTTTTCATCTCAGCCGTTCAATATTTTATGCATATATCTACGAACCACATGACTTGTGTACCGGTACACAAGTTTCCAATTTGTGTACCATAACCCGCGCCCCACATCATGTATTAAGTTTAATACTACATTCGTTCCTATATCACTGTCCACCTGGACAAAAAAACACATATTAAGAAATTAATGCAATCATTGCTCTTGTTTTTTATGAAAAAAAAATAAACTTTCAATTTTATCCTCTATCTATCTTAGCATTTATTGGATCTCATTAGTTTTCAATAGTGTGTCATTTATAATTACATCATAATTAACATAAGGGAAAAATGAAGAAAATTGTAATTATTAATGCATTGGGTTTGTAAGTGAACAAGTTAAATAAGAATTTTTTTTCAAAGTGAACAGTTAAATAGGAAACGAATGTAGCAAAACATGAGATGTCACATTTACTAAATGATGTAGTAATATGTCATTCAACAATAATGTAATTTTTTACACTGACATTATATATCAATTAAATATTTATGTATATAATTTTTAAAAAGGCTTGGGGTCATGGCTCCCTCGGGTCCTTATGAAGATCCTTCTCTTTTTTTTTTTTGGTCAAATGAAGATCCTTCTCTAGGTACAATCCTTATCAATCCATTCCACAAGGTACTCAGATGCTCTCATGAATAATATTGCCCTTACCCATACCACACACAAACGTGTTTACCTCCACAACATGGTTTCTTAAGGGAGTTGCTTTGCACCCGGTTTTTACTACTCACACTCTTCTCTTTTTTTTTTAAAAGAGCTTTTCTAAACTACCCTCATCACCCCCTCTCTTATACCCCACCTCCACCTCCACTTCCACCTCCCTTGACCCCAGGGCCACTCCACTCTATTCTATTTCTTTCTTTCCCCTTTTTTATGTGTTTCATTCTGTCTTTTTTCTATTAAGTTACTTCGGTTAGAGACGAAACTGGAGATAAATTTTTTTCATTTCTAAGGATTGAAACTTTTATAACAAAAATTTTTATTTCTGGAAATTAACATCTAAAAGTGTGTTTTTTTAAAAGATGGTTTTAGAAATTAATTTTAAAAACTTTTTTTTTATTTAGCTTTAGAAAGTTAATTTCTAGAAGTATTTTTAATTTCTAGAAGTATTTTTAACAATTACACTTCTGAAAAATTAATTACCAAAAGTGGATAGATGATGCTTTTGAAAAAAGGATTTTTTTTAAGCAAGGGGTGCAAAAAGCAAAACTTGTCTCTCAAATGTCTTCCACTAGCCATACGGATGGGCTAACTATTTATGGCCCTGGTTGGCTGGACTAGTTTTGTAACATTTACCCTTTACGCTTGGGAGATATTTTGTGTTCTGAAGGCGCAAACCAATCACCTTGAACGTTTTTTATGGGTCTAATTTTATGCAATTATTGATTAATGGATTACAAATCCAAATGGTTAGGAGTTTTGTACGACATGTGTATACGCTACACCTGTTTCCCAACATGTGGTAATCATGAGCATTAGATTCACAAATTTCCTTCTCCTTCCTTAAAAAATCTTATCCTCCCAACCTCTCAACTTATCTTTACATACATATTACCCATCTTATTCATCTACTTTAAGTTTCTTCATCTTGTAGTGTGAGGTTCAAGTCTTCACAAATAGATATCCTTTATGATATAATAGGATAGCGAGTTGAATAGCAACATGGTAGGATAATAGAGCATGATAAATTTCATCATATCCTATGTTTATGTACACCAGAATAAGAGGCAGATAACATTATTTTATCTTATCATACATTTGAAATTGATAGATAATGATAAGATAATATAAAAAATATTGATATGACAAAATTACTCTCATTATAAAATTAAATTAATTTTAATTTTTAATTTTTCATTAAAGCATACATGAAAAATAATTATTATTTATAAAAAATATTTAAATTTAATAAAAAAGAGGAAGAGGGGGACAGGTAGCGATAGGGGACCCATTGGGCGAGAGAGGTGGCAGATAGGAAAAAGGCGGCGAGCGAAGAGGGCTTAGGGAGCTCGTTTCCCCAGCTGCCCTCTCGGCTTTTCTTCTCTCTCTGTTCGCTCGCTTCGCTTCCCCTCTCGTTCGCTCTCCGCGCGTCCCACCTCTGCGGCCTTTTTTTTCTCTTCTTCTCCTCTCCTCTCCCTCCCTCCCCCAGCTCCCCCCTTAAGATAAGAATTACATTAGAATGAAAGGATAGGATAAGCAACATGATAAAGTTATCATATCTCATTGGTGTAAGAAACACATATAAGTGATAAGATAGGATAAAGTTATCATGTCTCTTATCCTGTGCACCAAACGGTTTTTTTTGTTGTTTATTTTATTTGGAATTTATTTCTGAATTTAATAACTATATACACTGTCAGTGTAAAATAATTTTACAGAGTCATCCAATGATATGTTGACACGTCATTTAATGATTTTAATAACACATGGGGTGTCATATTCATTAATTGATTTGATAAAATATCATTGAATGACGATGTAAAATTTCTTTACACTGACAATGTATAGTAATTAAACTCTTTACGCTGACAAGTCGCACGTATTCCTTATTTAAAACGTGAGTTATATTTTTCCTGTATTGTTTGGATTGGCGTCAGCGACTTGAGTTATCGAGCGAACGTGAGTTTCCTTGAATGCAAGAAATCCTAGCTTGTACGTTTCCTTATACGTGAGTTCAGAGAGCAAGTGAGGTTTATATTTTTTCATTTGCATTTTTGCCCTCCGTGAGCCACAAGTTGGTCGGCTGTTCTTGTAGAAAGAAAGGCTCACACACTCTCCATCAACATTTCGTTGCTACTCGTTGAACCTGAACCAGATAGGAGCATGGCCACAACTGCCGAACCTTCTGACCTGATCCATCTCTTAAAACTCAGCAAAAAGTTTCATTAACTAGACAAGCTGCAAGCTGCATAATAGACCTTTGCGACTTTGCCTCTTACTATTTGATCGACTTACTAACCTGTTTATCAGGTTTCTTACATCTTTGCAATACAAAATAAAGTTTGGTATGCATCCAGTAATGCAATGAATCCAATCTTGCCACATTGTAGTTTATTTCATGTGCTTTCTTTCGATTTCATAAATTAGATATTTTTTTGTTAGGTGTATACAATGATTAGTGGCATAGGTTCACTGGACACTATGCAAATGTTAACCACCCATTTTCGGATCAGATGGATGAGCCTTATGTTTCCGGAACTATGACAATACATGGTTTGGCATGTGAACTCATGCAGGATGTTTTTAGAATAAATTTTGAGCGCCCTTAATTATAGTTTGAGGTTGAAAGTTGGATATTGTTTTGCAGTGACCATTTATAAAGTCCATTTATAAAGTCCAAGAAGTTAATTTGTTTAGTACGAGGAACTTTTTTTTATAATCTTTTGCATGCAAACATGGTTTTTTTTTTAATAACTCTACACGAAGTTATAAAGAAATTATCAATCTGATTTTTTTAATAAAATATCATGCATATTCCTAGTACTTTTACATATATAAATAAAAAATGGTGCAAATAACTTTATTTTTTAGTATTAATATCAAATATCAAATATCAAATAAAATGGAAATATATATAACAAACAAAAGTATGTCCTTTTAGTAATTATATCTCCAAACGTGATTTATAAAAATATCATCCAAACAACATTCACTTTCTTAAACTCACGTTTGGAACAAATTATCCAAACATAAAATCACGTTTATACAAACTCAAGTTCATTCTAAATCATGTTTAATAAATCACGTTCATCTAAACTTAAGTTTGCAAACGCTAAACCAAACACACACTTATAACTAAAGTTATGACAAGCTAGTTTAAAAATGAGGTTACAACTTGATAAATTTAACTCACCACTTAAGTGGATACTTGTAGCTTGTTTTGTTTAAGTCTTTCTCTCTGTATATATGTGTGTTTTTTATAATTATTAAATTTTTATTGTTAATAGTCTAATATAATTTAAAAGATGAATGTATTTTAAATATTTAAATTTGGTATTTGGTTGATACTCTTAATACATTTAATTGTGTTCAGAAAAGAAAAAAAATAGAACAAGATTGAAATGGAAATTAAAGTTTTTTTCTATTTTATTGGAAGATAAAGGAGAGAAAATAGTTGAGGAGAATTCTTTTTATTTTTTTTTTCATCCGTATCATTTCTCCATCTTCTTTTCTCTCTATTTACATTATTCCCAATTTTTCATTTCATTTTTTCCAATACTAAACAAAGTGTTAGACATTGTTATTTGATATTTAAATATTTGTATGTTTTTTAATTTTTAAATAATATAAGTATTTTGTGGGGAATGCAGCCGTGTTAAATATTCGGAGGGGGGTTTTACCATCCATAAAGGTCCTGTCCAACTCAAACAAAATTATCTCCCATGGAGGATACCTATATTCTTGCATGAAAAAATATAAGTATTTTGTGCATTCAAAAAGTAATTTTGCGGACTAATGGGTTAAAACCCACTAAGTTTTCCAATGTAGGCTTGGATTAGGATTCTAAAAGGGTTGATGTTCACACTTCCCCTTCTTGCTAATCATACCACCCTCCCATTTTTAAAAAAATATTATTACTAAAATATCTCTCTCTCTTTTTACTTAAAAAAAATTAATTTATGGATTTTTAATTGTATTTAGGAAATTTAATTTCTGGAATGTAATTTTCTAAAAAAGTATTTTGAAAACTAGATTTCTAAAGTACAAAGTAACACATGTATTCCAAAAATTTCCTGAATACATGTGTTACTTTGTATCTCAAAAATTATTTTTCTGAAATAAGAAAAAAAGGTATTTTTGGCATTTTAAAAAAAGGTGGTAAAAAATGGGTGATGTGGATAGCAATTCTCATATTCTAGAATCTATTTAGGTTGTAGGCAATTCGATCCAATTTATTTACACTCGGTTTGGTTTTATAGAGATAGAGAAGAATCGTCCAAAAAAAAAATAGAGATAGAGAAGAAATAGTGTGAATGAGAGAAGTGAGAGAGAAATGTGTGCACTTTCATTGTTTGTTCAATTAAAGAAATAATTAAGAAAAAAGAAAGTAACATACGTCCTACCATTCTCCATTTCTACTCAAATGTGGCAAGAAATTGATCAAGAGGAACTGTGTCATCAATGGGAAAACTATGCTTGTTAGTGTAGATGAGGGGAATCCTTTTTATTTCTTTGGTTTTTTAAAAAGCAAAGAAAACAACAAGGATAGCATGACGTGAGTCCAACTTGGCAATAAAAATCGACGTTACAAACAACCATAAAAATCAATTTTAATAAAGTATTTGAGAAAAATTATAAAAAAAACATAATTGACTAAACTTCATCTTGGTTCCTTAAAGATTTGGAGTCAATCATATCGGTTTTTGAAAGATGAAAATTGCGTTTTTCGTCTTTGAAAGATTAGACGTTATTCAATTTAGTCATTAAAAAATGAAATTAAAAGATGAACTGTCGATTAATTAAGTGTTTGAAAGATTTTTTGAAACATCATTTTAGTCCATGAAAAGAACTAAATTTAAATATCTTTTTTATCTTTCAAGGATGAAAATGTAATTTTCATATTTCAAGAACTAATATAATCAATCACAAATCTTTAGGGACCAAGATGAACATTTATTAAATAATAGATATGTTATATAACAAATCTCTCTCTTATCATTCTCTACCCAATCAAACAACTATAACCTTTTTCTATTTCTCTTCTATTCCACACTCATTCTCTCATACCAAATTACCTACAATTCATCTCCATCTCTTTCCTATTTCTCTATTCTCCATTTCTTTCCCCTTGCTAAAACAATATTATGGATAAGTTGTTGCACACCAAGCATGTAATTAAGAACATAGTTAGCCCATTCATGGCTAAAGATACAATTTACCTAGGAGGTGAATTTGTCACGTATTTTGTTTAAAAAACAATTAAGTATTAATATTTTTACCATTCATGCAAATGTAACACCTATTTTATTAATACGCTTAAATATCACTTTGGTTCCTACATTTTTTCGTGTTTTTGATTTTAGTTCTTGCCAACTTTTTTTTTAAAATTTAGTCCTCACTTTTTCAAATGTATGTTATTTCAGTCCCTGCCAACTTTTGGTTTTAGTCCCTGCCAACTTTTTGTGTTTTGGCAGGAACTAAATTGAATAGATCGTTAATTTGGTCCATGAAAGTGTTGCTCGCTGTCAAGTTAGTCCCTGAATTGGCAGAAACTAAAATTAGTCCCTTAAATTGTATTTCGTGCTGTCAAAACAGTCCCTCTATTAACAAAAACAAATCTTTCATGGACTACTTTGATAGTGGTTTGTTAGTTTAGGGACTTATTTGAATTTACGTACTAAAATTTGAAGGATTAAAATAACAGTAAGTATAAAGTTACAAGGACTAAATTATACTTCTATTAATAGAGAGACTACTTTGACGGATGAAATACAGTTTCAGGGACTAATTTTTAGTTTCTGCCAATTCATGGACTAACTTGACAGCGAACAACACTTTTAGGGGACCAAATTGACAATTTACTACTCGACTAAATTTAAAAAAAAAGTTGGCAATGACTAAAACAAAAAACACGAAAAGTTGGCAGGGACTAAAACCAAAAGTGTTAGGGACTAAAAATAACATACATTTGAAAAAGTGGGGACTAAATTTAAAAAAAAAAAGTTGACAGGGACTAAAACCAAAAACACAAAAAAGTTGGCAGAGACTAAAATAACATACATTTGAAAAAGTGAGGACTAAATTTAAAAAAAAAAAACAGTTGGCAGGGACTAAAATAAAAAACACGAAAAAATGTAGGGACCAAAATGATATTTAAGCCCTATTAATATTATTAAAGTAACTCAAAAAAATAGTTAAGTATAAAAGATGACAATGAAGCATTTTAAAGTTTAAACAAAAATCTAAAGGATAAGAAGACTGTTGGATAAAAATTATTGATGGGTTTTTTTAATTAATAATATATTTAAAAATTTAAATAAAAATCTTAAAATAAAGAGAAATTCAAATTTCTGTAATAATAAAAAAATATATTTTTTCGTGTGTGAGAGAAATAGGTATCCTTTAATGAATCACACTTAAGATTCTAACCAATAATCAAAATCACTAATTAAGTTGAAATACTGATACACACATTAAGTGGTAAATATTTTATTTTATTTATTAATTACTTTATTATAATTTAAAGAAATATGGAAGTCACGTTAATAGATTTTTTTAAAATAAAATTTTGTAATGATAATAAGAATTTTTTTAAAATAAAATCGAAAATCACATGTATAACGAGAATTCCATTGCTGAGAGTGTGAAAACTCAAATTCAATGTGCAATTAATAATAGATATGTTATATAATTTGAAAGAAATGTATATATGATTAATGCAAATCATTTGGTATGTCTCCAAATACATACAAGCAATATACTTTTCACACTGGCTGTTTGTTAAATGTCTCCTGTGATAAAATTTTAAACCGATTGAGGTCCTCACCAATTGCCCTGAACTAAAAACTGTAGATGGGGAAGTTGTTAACCTCACCATTAAAACTTAATAATAAGATTTTTATTATAGCTTTACATTTCAATACAATCATCCTCTTAACGGTTAAGATTTTTTTTTTTTTCAGATTCTGGAAAACTGCAGAAGATATGTTTCCATTTTCAACAGACTGGGACAAATAATCATAGTGAAGCAAGGGGAGGAAAACACTCCATGCCTCCTTCCTGTGATTGGGCCAGGTGATTGCAGGCTCGTTGGCCTTTGGGCTCAAACCCAAAAGAAATAATTAAGATTAATATTGTAATCCATGAATAAACATTGAGTGAGTTTGGTATGACCATGAAATTAGTTACTAGCTTATTTGACTAACATATAAGCTAATCTGATCAACATTAAGAGTGTATTTGGCAAGGCCAATAAGCTAGCTACTAGCTTATTTGACTAGCTTATAAGCTAGTTTGGCTAGTTTGACCAACACAAAAGTATTTGGTAAGGAACCTCAAAATAGCTTATTTAGGAGCTTCTAGCTTATAAGCTACAAGCTACTTCACCTAGCTTCTAGCTTATTTAATTTTCTTCCATCACTATCCCTTATATTTAATACATTTCCCTCATTATCCTTAATTTATTTTACCTATTATTATTTATTTTCAATTTTAGTGATAAAACCTTTCAATTTCTTTCACCTATTATTACCTATATAATACATCATTTAAAGAAATAGAAATTAATTATATTATTTTTTTTCTTTTCATTATTTATGAATTTTTTATATAGTAAAACTTATGTAGTTATGTCCTTTTATGTCATTTTACATTTACCAACTAGCTTATCAACTTGTTTTACCAAACACCTAATTTAATAAGCTAGCTTATCAACTAGTTTTGGCCAAACACAACCCTAAAGTGTTTGGTAAGACACAAGCTTCTAGCTTATTTTAGGAGCTTCTACCTTATAAGCTACTAGCTAGTTTAGCTAGCTTATAGCTTCTAGCTTGTAGCTTATTTATTTTTCTTCAATTTTTGTCCCTTGTATCTTAATACACTTTTTTATTTGTCTTCTTTTTACGTCTTGTTATGTCATTTTACATTTACTACTTAGTTTATCGGCTTGGTATACCAAACACTTTTAATTCAATAAAGTAGCTTATAAATTCAGAATTTATTAGCAGCGCTACCAACTAGCTTATCAGCTAATTTTTGTCAAACATACTCATTGTGACCTCCTCGCCATTGCCTTGCCTTGTGCATTATTTTTTTGTCTTTTATAGCGAGTTAGTGACTTTCCTTTTTTTATGTTTTTTTTGGTGAAAAAAGAAAACATTGTGATGCCAACATTCTTACAAGTACAAGCAAAAGAGGCTTGAGGAACTGAGAACAACGGATAAGACATGTCTTAGGATTATGGATACACGAAGGCCCTGTTTGTTTTGCATTTATGTCAACAGAGGTTTGTATTAGAAGGCAATTGATGAGAAGGAGACCCTAACTTCACTTTTGGAGCCTTCCAAACGCTAACTTGAATCCATTATTTCCGTGTTAGAGTTAATGACATTATGACTCAAGGTTCATGGAGAATGACCAGCACCAGGATTGAAAATCCAAATGTTCAGCAGAGATTCTGTTCGTGTGGAAATTCTCCGCGGTGTTCTCCGGTTGAAGGTGCCGAATCATCTCGTAATCCACGGCGGAGTGCGGCATACCCACAGCAGGGCAGGGTGCACCTGCAGGGACTCTGATGCCCAAGTCAGTGAGAGATTCAATAAGACGTGTGAAATATAGAATGAAAGTGTGTACCTGAATAGGATGCAAGACCATGTATTTATAGGAGTCAATTGACGGGAAAGTTAGTTACTCAGTTATAACCACCTCATTAAGACGTTATGACGTGGCGCTGCGAATATGCCGGCTATAATGGGCCGAGATGCAATTTACCTGCAGAACAGATTCTAAATTCTCATTGATCCTTGTGTGTAATGTGTTTCATGCCCAAGCCACTGAACCCAGATGTCATAACAATTCCACATAATTTTTGTGATGCTTCTTTCCCAAAAGAACACACGTTAGGCTTGTCTGCCTTTCTGAACTAGGTGATATAATTGGGCCTCTATCATGGTAGACATTAAAGATGGTCCAGGTCCATACATTGGTTAGGAATTCTTTTTATCTTAATTTGTCTCACCATAAAAGCAAGGACTTGACTTTGTTGTCTGTAGTATAATGTTATCCAACCGTCCCAGTTGTTTCATCTTATTTCATGGTGGTGCCATATTTACTCTGTCTTCCGGTCACATATTTTGTATCACATCGACTTCAATTAATTCAAATTCTCCATTAGAATGTGATGAAACGTGCTACATTACAGTATTACACCAAAAGTCTATACGGTAAAATAAAATAATAATTAATCCCTTCGAACTTAGAATATAAATAAAAAAACACTAACATATAATGGAATGAAACATAATTAAATTTTAATTAATTTTATATTATTTAATAAGATCATCCCAAATACTCTCTATTTAATTCAGTTTTTATTCTTCAGTCACACTATTTAATGAATCACGTGCCAATAATAGGATAATATGTCCACTTAAAACACGTTTAAATAAATTAAAAAGGAATGAGTCCCCTCCAGTTGTACTTTTAACTGCACCTCTATACAATTAAATTTGACGACTGATAAAATTTCAAAGATATCAATTTTAATATTAAATAATAAAATAAAAGAAATGAAGAGTGATGATCTCATGTAGTTTAAAAGAAATTGTAGAGGATCCTGATCCAAAATTGAATGTAGGGTAATTTAAGTAATAAATTAGGTAATATTAAAAAAATTAAATGAGTTTAATTAACTTTTTTAATAAGTAGTATGAATTTAATGAGAGTGAGTATTGAGGCTTTTTTACCCAAATAATATTAAAAAAAATAACTATTTACCTAAATAATATTTTTAAAAAATCTATTTATTTTTCTGGGGTAGTTTTGGCCACGTAGGAGAGAGAGTGCACACGGTGAATTGCATGGCGCTTTATGAAGTAGCGCCTCGTGAAATTGCAAATTTGGCTTTACTACGTGGCGCTAACTCAGTTAGAGCCATATGTTTTGTCTTATTATGTGACAAATCATTTGTTGTGGCGCTAAAGAAAGTAGCGCTTTATGAGTTTTTCGAAGGGATGACAATTGAGCTCAAACCCTATGAGTACCTGCAAAAATTACCCGGAATGGGTAGGGTAAAAACCTGCAAAATGGGTATGGGCGCGGGTACGAGTAATAGCCCGCATTTTTTCATGGGGATGGGCGCGGGTACAGGCACTATGATGCCCAGCCCGCCCCATATCCGCACTCATATATATAATTATTTAATAAATAAAACCATATATAATTATATATAGGGATATAACAATTTATTAAAATATCTAATATATTTATACATATTTTTAAAATTGAATATATTACAAATAAAAAATATATTTTTAAAACTATCTTTTTGGTACACTCTGGGCAGGGTACCACGGTGCCCGTCCCCGTACCTGTATTTTAAAAAAAAATACGTCCCCGCGTGGGCAGTAACTTTTGTGTCAGTCCCCATACTCATTGGGCACCTATATGTCCGTACTCGCGCCCGTTACTTGCACTTTTATTTAAAAAATTAACAAGTCACTAAAAAAAAATTATTTTTTTTGTGACAAAAAAATTAATTTAAGAAAACTATTTCAATTGAAAAATTACTCAAAGATCTTCCGAACATAATTTTTAAATATCAGTGGCACAAACAATTTAATTAAATTGAAACACAATATGTTATTGTTATAAAGCACAACACATGATCTAAAGTTCAAAAATTTTATTAAATATTACAATACATTTTTATGTCACACTATTTTATAAACTTAGATATCAAGTGTTAGAATTCTCCAAGATCTGTAAAAAAATTATTCTTATCACTAATTAGTCATATATTATAAAATAAAAAACACAAATAGATAGTTTAAAAATATTTTTTTAATTTGTAATATATTATATATATCAATTTTAAAAATATGTATAATATATTAGATATTTTAATAAAATTATTATATCCTATATATAATTATATATGGTATTATTTATTAAATAATTATATATATGAGTGCGGGTATGAGGTGGGTTGGGCATCATAGTGCCTGTACCCGCGCCCATCCACATGAAAAAATGTGTGTTATTGCTCGTACCCGCGCTCATACCCGTTTTGCGGGTTTTTAACCCTGCCCATTGCGGGTACCAATAGGGTTTGAGCTCAATTATCGTCCCTTCGAAAAACTCATAAAGCGCTACTTTCTTTAGTGCCACAGGAAATGATTTGTTTTTACTATGTGGCTCTAACTGAGTTAGAGCCATATAATAAAACAAAATATATGACTCTAACTGAGTTAGCGCCACATAATAAAGCCAATTTTGCAGTTTCACGAGGCGCTACTTCATAAAGCGTCATGTAATTCACCGTGTGCACTTTCTCTCCTACATGGTCAAAACTACGCCCAAAAAATAAATAGTTTTTAAAAATATTATTTAGGTAAATAATTACTTTTTTAATATTATTTGGGTCAAAAAGCGGAGTATTGAATTTTGCAGTAACTTAGTAGGCATTTATTAGTTAGAGTGTTCACCATCATGATTCCTATCATTTAGAGTATATAGACTTTTGAACTCATTAATCACTTTTAATTTTCTGATGGTAGAAGATCTATTTATCATTTAAATGACTATAAACTCATAGTGTCATAAATCAGATTTAGCACTAACATAAAAGGTCTCTGAGGGGACAGAGGGTCCAAGTAACAGAATTTAATGTCTCAATCCTCAACATTATAAATATGCTTCATACTTTTTCTTTTGCTATTTGTCTCTGGCATAAATACTATCTGCTGCTTCTATTCTGCTCCGTATTCTCAAAACTCATTCATTTGGAGTAATGACAAAAGCCAATGAAAATCCTGAATTCCTAGCTGCTAAGACAGTTAGGGTTCCTCCAAAAAGAGGGCAGATCAAAGCTAAAATGATGACAGAGTTTATGAGAATGGTAGAAGCAGCAGGAAGAGCAATGTGCAGAAAGGAAAAGGTGGCAGAGGAGTCACACCCTTCACAACCACATGACACTAGTCACGCTTAATTTAAGTCCAGAGAATCATTAGCATTAGGCTTTTAATAATTGTTAGCTTCTCAATAATGTCTTTGCTGCATAGTGCATAGCATTGTAAGTTGTAACTTCTATGGTACTCTATTCCCTGTCTCTCTAATAAGTGGCTACTGAAGCTCTGTTACTTGCATGTAAAATCTTACCTCAAGCTATATATGCTTTGTGCTATCAAGCTTGAAAGTGAGTCTCAGATCAATCTACACTTCCATTATATATGCCTCCTCTTGTGTTGATGTTACTTTATATAGTCTCTTTGCAAATTTGGTATGGTATTTGTAGGTGGACTTCTTTTAGGTTCTGTTCTGCATGGATGTGCTTTAACTGAGTATACAGAATTTCATTTAGTGTCAAGTGAACTGGTGGTTTCTTCACATGGATAACATGTTGAGTAGAGTTTAATTAATTAGAGAATGGTTTTTTATTATTTGATAGCAACAACCTGGTTGGTAGTTAGGAAGTGGACCAAGAACTATGCAATTATTTGGAGGGAATAAAACCTCAATGCAATGGAGATATAATCCAGTTTTAGCAAAGATGATACTAATATGTAGGTCCAATTTGCTTGCAAACTCTCCCTAAACATTGTTATTAATTTGCCGTTTTCAATATTTGGATAATTCTATTGAGTAAAAATAAATAAATAAATGAAAGAATTTATTACATTAAAAACAATTTTTTAATTATTACATTTTAAGTAAGGGTCTTTCTAACTACTTCCCACTATTCCATATTTTAGTTGTTGTTTAAGTTTATACACAGAGATTAAAAATTGTTTAATTGATTTATATTTTTATTAATACATTTTCATTTATCTCCATCAATTTCATTTATTGAAATTAGTTAGATTAATTATCCATAATATTAAATAAGGTTCTAGTTATAAAATATGAAACTATTCTTGAATTTTTAAAATAATAAAAGTCTTGAAACAAAAATAAATAAAAGAAGGAAGTTTTGAAGCATAAATTAAAAGGAAAAGAAAATATTTACGGGTGCCATGAAAACATTGATTAATGAACTAAAAATAGAAATATTTTACTGGAATATGTAGCATTCAATATTATAATGTAATCAATATTATGATTTTTAATAAAAACACCTTATCAATTCCTAAATCAAACGCCTTAAAACACTCGTTAACAAAAATCAACAAAACATATGAAATGAAGGAAGTACTTCTCTAAGGACACTCATTAAGAAATCAATAAATAAAACATTTTATTGGAAATCATGACATTTATTTTATTTGTAATATTAAATACTAGGAGTTTAATTGCTATACATCGATAGTGTGAAAAAGTTTTACACTTTCATCCAATGATTTGTCACCACATCATTTAATGAGCATGACATTTTTTGTGTTATTAAACTCAATAAATGATATGACAACACATCATTGAATGGAAGTGTAAAATTTTTTACATTGACAATGAGTGTGTTTAGTAAGACATAATTAGTTTGATGAAAGCTGAAATTAGTAGTTAGAATCATTTTGGTAAGATAGCTTTTTTAGGTAGCTACTAACTTTTTTAAGAAGCTGCTTTGGGTAACTCACTCTTTTAGCTACTAGTTAAAAATTTATTACAATTTTATCCTTCAACAACTCTCACTTATGATTATATAATAATTAATGATGTTCTTATATGTCATTCTACCATTTAGCTAATTTTACCAAACATTTTCAATCAAATCAGCCAGTTTTTCAGATTTTATTTAACTTTTTAGTTTTTAACTAGTTTTTCAATTAGTTTTATCAAAGACACTCAATGTATATTAATTAAATCCAAATACTAATTTTTTTTAATAATTTTTTTAATTGCTTAAACAATATAGTACTATAAAGGCAGTTATAAAAGGCAATGCTTTAAGAACACATAATAACATTCTCCTTTAAATGATTAGAAGCATTTAATAAATTGTATATTTAATGGTTCTTAACCAAGGTAATCCCTCCGTTTCTTTTTATATGTCATCTTAGGGTCTCAAATCTGTTTCTAAATAAGTGTCGTTTTCAGATACAAGGCAATAATAAATGTCATTTCTCCAATTTTACCCATTTCTTAATCTAATTTTTTATTTTAAATATTTATTATAAAGCTATATCATAAATGTTCTATACAAGTTTAAAGTATTGATAAATGTATTCTTTATATTTCCAATAAAAAATTTATGGTATAATGGTAAAACAAAAATTGAAAAAAAAAATTCATTTTATTAAAAAAGAGGGATATTAAAAGCATTAATGAGAAAAAAAGAAAGAACATATCTGAAAAATAAAAGCTAAAAAGACATAATTATTGCATTACTTAATTCTTGTGTAAAAAACCTTAAACGACAGATAAAAAGAAACTACAGGAGTAGTTAGCACTTCTTACCAAGACTCACCTTTTTTATTTAAGAAAACATTTTAAATTACATTTTTGTTTAATTAATGATAACAAAAATATTAATTTATTTTTTATTTTTAATTGCATTAAAAAGTTGATACATTCATGAATTGAGTCTTATAGATAGAAAAAAATTCTCACTGGAAGACCTAATCCCACCATAATGTGAATGTTCCCGCTCGAATAGGATTGTCTTTTGTGGAGAATAAATGTGATTTACACAAAAAAAAAAAAAAATTATATACACCAATACATATAGACACAAAAGATAAATAAAATATCACTATCTTATAACAAATTGTATCTTAACTTTAAACTAAATATACCCTTACCATTTCATTTCCATGTCAAGTAACTGCATCTGAATGATGAGGTCTCTTGGCAGGTCGAAGTCGTAGTAGTATATTTCATATGGCTTTTCAAATTAATGAAATGAACAAGAACGGGCAAACTTAAAGAAAGGTCCATGTTGATTTGGTAACCATAAACCAAGACAAGAATGTTTGGGGAACCCACCGTCTTTCAAATTTCATTACAAGTTAATGCCACCCAACCACCACTCCACTACTTCATTTCACAATAAAACAGAGGTAGTAAAATTTAAGTTCCATAATTTATTTCATATCCCCCTGATTTTTATTTTTTTTTCTGAGGGGTAAATTGACTAAATTCAATAAAGCAGAGCAAAGTAAGGCGAAACGGAGCAGAATGCCATTTTTACTGCTACAAAAGGCATATAGTGACCATCTGATTCCGTTATCCATGTCCTTAACTAGATTCTGTTTTCTTTTGGTTAAAAGTTCAATCAAACTATTAAAAATAGTGGGAACAAGTGTACGAGATAAGATAATAATGGATCACTCACAAAGATAACACAATACAAAAAATTTAGTCACATTACAAAACCCGTGTACCCAAATGTATCAATCAAACACTCGTGTATACCTGTACAAAGTCTATATAGAAAATGATAATTGCCGAACTGAAATAACACGTCTTTCTGAGACAAAACATCACAAAAGAAAACATCTTTAATTTCTGGTCAGTGTAATGGCATGCAACGTGTCTTTAAAAGGACAGTTCTTGTGACCCCATTCAATTTAAGATATCCCTTTTGTGTTACCTCGCTTAGCACACTATAGTAAAACTTAGGATCATATACTGTTTCAAAGTATACACTCTCAGACTTGTTGCTATTTCTTAATTGCAAAACCGTAAGATAGGGGGGAAAGGAAATAGTTCTCGTGAAGAGATCAACTCAACAAATACTTAGAAAGCCATCTCTCAAGTTCGTTTTCCAACTTCCCTTGATATTTGTATCTATGTCATGTCTTCAAAACGAAGATCTCATATAAAAGAGTCATGTTATTGTTAGAATCAGGTTTATAATAAATTTTATATATTTTTTTTACAAGACCACAAATGTGACAATGCTGTTCGAGCCGGATAAAGTCGAGTATGTAACTTACATACTCGAAAGGGTTAAGTTGGAAGCCCGGAACAACCCTTAACCATTTTAATATAAACATATATTTATAATTTTAAATTATATTTTGAATGATGAATTTTGGTAACTCATATGATTTATCATGAAATCTATATAACACTGTTTCGCATAGAATCAGAGGGCAAAAAGATGAAATTTTTCGAACAATTCAATAATGCATATAATAAAGAAATAGATTATGAAAAAGAAAAGTGTATAATTTCTTACAATTATTGTCCCCTTATAGGTCAATGATATATTGTGATTCCCTCACTGTATATGAAGCACGCCTCTACAAATTGCTTGCCATCTGTTCTTTTTGTTTTTTTTTTTTCTTATACGTTTCTTGCTGTTTGTTTGTTTGTCTTCGAAAGTTTGTTTGTCTTCGAATGCAGGTGAGGAACTTTTCCAGTCTTCCACTATATCTGAATTGTATATGGACTATGATCTTTGGGGGTTGGGTTATCTCATTTAGATATCTTTAAACTTTAAAATGTAATATATGTTAAATTTAAAACGAGGGCTTAAAAATGTTTGGCAATCCTCAAAATATCACATTTTTCATTTAACCCCATTTTCAATTTTTTTTTTCAAAAGAGTCCTTTATAAGTTTTTTTATCACTATTCCTTTGTTACAATTCACTCTTAACCATTTTCAAATCTGTTTTTCATAGATTATTTTTTTACCAAGTTGTTCTTTTGTTTCTATATAACATTAGCACTTAATGATGAAATATAATAGAGGAATAATTTGATAAAAAAATATTTATAGAGGATTATAGGAAACTAAAAACATATTTAAGTCTACCATGAATTTATATTTGATATGAAGATATTATAGTATAATTTTTTAATGAAATATTAAATTTGAATGTAATTTTAAACAAATTTTACTTTAAATTCAATTATTAATTCATAAAAATAACTTATTTTACGTATATTACTCAACCTGTAATATTTCATATAATTTTAAAAATTATCATATAATCTTTTTATTACCAATTATTATATTATTAAAATATTTAAATTTGAATATTTATCATTATCATTATAATTATCAATTCTTGATTATATATTATTAAATGATAATGATAAAAGTTTGAATTTAAAATAAAACTGTAAATTATAACATGAAAAATGATTAGAATCATACACATTTTCATTTGAAATATTCATTTTTAGGAGACTGAGATATTTAAGTGGGGATTAAAAAGTCTTTACAAATTAAGTGTATGAAAGACACACTTAAAAAAAATAGTAAAAGGATAAAAATAAATGAGACATGTTTTAATTAATTAAGAGAGTAGAAAAAAATGACGATCTCACTTGTTAGAGTGGACACTCAAATTTATTATATAAGAATAGATCCATGTGAATTAAAAAACAATACCAACATCATTTTTATGAGCATACACAACCCAAGTCAAATTAATCACAAGAGCCATTTAAATAATGGAAAAAAATTCTTTCACACCCTATCTTTAGGGTGTCAGAAATGTAGGGGAAGAGGGATTGAAAGAAAAAGGAATATGAAGAGACAAAAAAATATGTGATAATTAATATGAGGAAGAAAATAGAGATAATAAAAAAAAAAAGACATGAGATAGTAAAAAATATGAATATGAACAAATGAAAACTCTTATGTAGTCAACTCCTCAACTATGGGCTTGTAATATTTGGACTTTCTTGTCTTCAAATGTATATTATTGCTATATGCTTGAATTCCACGTCTTCAAGAATTCTTATTCAATGAAAGGAATGTAAATATATTTAACGGGAAATATTCTCCATCATCCACGAAGTTCACGGATAGTGTGCTATTTAACCTTCAAGAGTTTGGAATTTTTTTTTCAGATTAATGAAAATACATTGTTAATATATAAAAAAAAAGAGTTTAACTATATGCATTGCTAATGTAAAAAAATTCTACACTGTCATATAATGATGTGTCACCACATTATTAGATGATAACATGTTTTTTTTTAGAATTTAATTACTATACATTATTAATGACATCTAATGATGTGTCACCACATTACTTAATAAATTTAATAATACATGAGTTATCATATTTATTAATTCATAATAATTGGATGTCAATGGGAAATTGAGGAAGAAGTGAAACCCATAGAAAAAATGAGTCTAATGGAAGAAGCAAAGGCAAAACTAGGTCATTTCAAGTCTTGCTCCAAAGTTACTTGCTATTATTGTGGCAAGGCAAACCACAATCTGAATGCAAATTATTAAAGAGAGACCGAAAGTTTGGAACTGTTTACCCAAACCAAATTGAGCCCAAGAAAAAGAAGATGATAAACATACTACAAGAGTTGCAACAAATGATAATATATCTTCCTCATTTGAGAAGAAAATTACTTAAATATTGTATATGGAGATTGCTCTTGAATTATTGATTCTAGAGCTTCATTCATGTTAGCCCACATGAAGGATTTTCTCAAACTAGAAGAAAAATGATTTTGGAAATGTAAAGATGGGAAACCATGTCGCAAGCAAGATTATTGATACTGGTGTTGTTACAATAATAACAAACAAAGGAAGTTTGCTCATATTGAAACGAGAATTAGATATGTTCCTAAAACACCTCTCGATTTTATCTCAACAAGATTGTTAGATTATGTTGGGATGGTTAACCATGTTGATGTAGGAAGATGATAGCTGTTAAAATGAAGCATGGTGGTTGATAAAGGCACTAAGGAAGACTCACTGTACATCATGAATAGAAGAATTCGGAATATGGTGAGTGACCCCAAGGATTTATGGAATAGGCGTTTAGTGCATATGAGTGAGAAAAGACTTCAAAACTTGGTAAGGAACACTAGAATGTAGTAAAGTGGATTCTTAGATATTTGAGGGGTACTGTCAAAAGATATATATTTGTATGTGTTTAGTTTGGCGTTGAAATTGATCAAATTAAAATTTGAATTCTCTAACGCAACTATTTCTAAAAACGTTAAATCAAACATGCACTTTGTGATTTAACAATGGAAATCGCTACCAATTGGGTATTCAAATGCAAATAAGGCAAATGACAACCAACATTATAAAGATATGTTGCTTTGTCAAACTATTGAAGTAAAATGTTTTGCAGCTTTTGAAGCTTGTGAGGATGTGTTGTGGATGAAGAACTTTCTTCATTTGTTAAGACATGATCAAGAAAAGTATATCTTAAACAGTGAAAATCAAAGTGCTATTCATCTAGGTAAGAATCATACTTTTCATTTCCGTTCAAAGCATATTGATGGACATTATCATTTGGATATGAGCTTTGGAGGATGGTATATGCACTTAGAAAGTTCATATGGATGACAATTAGTATGATATGTTGACTAAGATGATATCAATAAAGAAATTTTCAAACAGTTCCAAGAGAACAGGACTAGCAAACAATCTCATTTAAGTCGAAAGGGGGAGAATTGTCGGGTCTTCTTAGTAGTTCTCAAAGACGGCTTAATTAATGTTTCACTATCTTAAAAGTTGGTCTATACCACCATTATTATTGAACATATGTAGAGCTAATGTTGGAGAATAAAGAAGATCAACTACACACTTCTTCATTCATGAATGCAATTTTCTTAATAAATAGGGAAGACTTAAAACTATGGTTGCAAAAGCAAGAGATCTTTGCAAAAGCATGCCCTACCCTAAGGATAGCTAGCTGTAAGATCCCCAACAAAACAGGTTACTTTATGGTTTGATGGTTAAAAAACAAAAGAAAAATGTTGAATAAAAAATTATTTTATAAAAGGTCGTTATAGTAAAAAAAAATTACATCTTTCTTTTCTCACATGATTAATGTTCCTCTCTCTTTTTGAACATGCTCGGTCTCAGCTCTTATATATTTAATACCATTTGTCTCTTATCAAATAGAGAAACTACTCAAGAAAATCACAAGCATAAAAACAACATCGAAGACATCTTTACAAAATGGAAAGCTCATGAGCAAAAAATTAGGCACAGTCTACACAAAACTATCCGTTTACAAGCAACAAAAATGTCTGTCGTTGGTCCAATGAGATCTAACTGCAGAAAAATGGATCATACCAAACCGTCATTATTTGTAACAATGCGATGCTGCGAATAGTAATTTAATTTCATCAAAGGCTTCATTCAAAAAACTTCCTTGAAAGCAAGGAGAGCGAGTGGCTACAAGCAAATGCTCTATCTTTCATCAGACACATAAAAATATCACATGAAGGTTAAAGACTAATTCTCAGGATTATGCTTCAGCTCATGTTTCCTTTATTTGGATTGAAGTCTTGGATAAGCTTGCTTCCAGTTCATTCAACTCATCCATGTCCAATTCATCATCATCATCATCAATGTCATCAGGAACTTCATCAGCATCAGCACCACCTGTTGCTGAGGTGCTAGGACCATCTTCAGCAGCATTCCCATTCCCCTGAAAGTTGGACCCAACAATTAGCAAAACAAAATATAATATAACTGCACATGAATTTAAACTAAAGGGAGAAACATGAGATAAGAGAGCTAGCCCTAAAAGCTACTACCCTTCCATGGAAACATAATATAATTATTACTGTCCTTCATGGCAGAGACCATGACCAAGGAAAACATAGGGATATGAAGAACTAGGTAAGAGTGTTACTGTGAAGGCCAACCACACCAGCAAGGCAGCAACTTAGATGCAAGCATTAATAAAGGCAGAATATTCAAGAACCTTTGTCGCTTTTAATTTTTTGGAACTCATCATAGACACATCATATCCCATTTAAATGTTCTTGGAAACAAGAACAAGTTGTGAACTTAATACAAAACAAATGCCAAGTTTTCTAGGGTAATTTGGCAACACACATTCGAACTACCTTACAATCCAAGGGGGCTCCTTTCTAGAAAATAATAAACTCATACAAAATGAACTAAGAAGACAACTTCCTACAAGGTGTCTGCTCCAGAAGTATAGCTAAGGCCTAGAGATGAGACGTTGCATGCATTACACCCCCACTGTCACAAGTAAACCCTGAATTCTCATGGAAAATTTATAAGCTCAAAGCATGATGTAGAGGAAAACTCAATCCTAGAAGCCAAGCTGATAAGAGGGGAGAGCGTCCACCTGAAATCGGGATTTGATATCCATACCCATTTGATTCATGCTTATGCATCAAAGCAACAAGTTGTACTCAAGACCAACTTGACACTACTTATAAGATCATCAAATTTCCCATGGGGATAGTCCAATGTAGGGATGACAATGGGCAGGGCTAGGGCGGTAAATGAGCTGAGCTATTCATGAATTATTTGAGCTAGACTTGTTAAATGCTCGATCAAGCTCATTTGTTTAATTAAACAAACAAACCCAAACTTAAAGTTTGGCTCGATTATTTAAATGAGTCAAGCCCAAGCTTTATAAGCTTGACAATAAGAGCTCATGAATAGCTATATAATAATTAATTCATATAAATAACTAAACTGAAGTAAGATTATTTAAAAAATAAAAAGAAAACATATCGTTATAAGTTTATTTTTAAAATAAATAATAAAATAATAAAGTAAAATAATTACTATATATATATATTAAAATAAGTATTGAAATATTTCTTATATTAGTCAAGAAGTTATGTATTGAATTTCGAAAAATATAATATTTTGAATGTTTAACTATATATATATATATATATTAACTATATTTTTATTTTTATACTATCATTTAATAGTAAAATATTTATTAAATACTAAATTCATAAACTTAAAAAAAGATTTAAAGAAAATTTTTATAAAAGCAAAAACAATTAAGTTATAAATGAGCTAAACAAGCCAAGCCCAAGCTTTGTTTTTCTTAACAAGCCAGCCCAAGCTTTAAGTTTGACTCGTTTAAATAAATGAGCCAAGCTTGAGCCACCCATTTTTTTCATAAGTCAAGTCTGAGCTTCAGATACTCGGCTCGGCTCATTTACAGCCCTAGGCAGGGCATTATAGTACCTAGTCCATATATGCATTAAAAATACCTATACCCGCACCCTTATTCATTAGGTACCTATATACACATACTTAGACCCATTACCTGCATTTTAGTTAACGTGTATTTGGTCTCATGTAATGCGTTAGTTAATTTTTTGACAAACTAGTAACACATTAATGCTATTATAATACTAACATTAACAAAAAAAAAAAGAACATTGATTAAAAATATAACATATATAACTCTGTCAAATCCGGATTATTTAACTTAATTTAAAGATGATCAAAACTCTGTCAAATCCTAATTATAAAACATAATAAACATATTATGCCCATACCTGCAAAATTTCAGGGGTAATTACCCATATTAAGTTCTGAACCCAAACCCATTGGATGGGTAAACTCTAACCATTGTGGGTAACTTTTATATACATACCCATTGAGTCTAGGTCTATTTAGCTTTTTTCAAGAAAAAGGGCATATTTAATTCAAAAACATGTTAAAAAAATTAAAATAATTAGATTAGTTTTTTTTTAAGAAGTAAAACCTTCAAAGGAAGCTATTTTAGTTCTTTTCTCATAAACAAACTATTAGCTTCTGAAAAAGGGATATTAGCGCTTTTTACAGCTTATCCAAATGTACCCTAAATTCCAGTTGGTATTTAAGTGGAGCGGGGTACACACTACACAGAACAGGGGATGGGCTACACCCTGCTGTGTAACCCAAGTTCCAATGGGTCCAGAAGCAAAGTTAAACAGTATGCTAGTGTATAGAGCTTCAAAAACATGAATTTATTTACAATGTCATAATAAATAAAAAGGACAGTTGCAGCCAATTAGGAATAAAACATTTTCAAGTTTGCAACTGTCAAATTTTTATTTTGAACAGGAGCTGTAACATTCCAGAAGTTGTGGTTGTGTGTTGCAACTTTTATAATGAATGGAAACCATCCAGCACCATTTCTCTAAGATTTGCATTCACCAGGATACTTCCAGAATTTTAACTATATCCATGACAAAGGCAATCAAGTTATGCAGAGACAGACATGAAGAAAAACTTACGTTCTGTTCAGTTTCATCAGATTCTGGTTCTCTTTGGTACTTCTCATATGCTTCAGCATCATCCACAAACAAACTAGCATCTGACAAAAATAGCTCACGACCACTGCATTGGAGGAGGAAATAATATATCTATTAGCAAAAAAAAAGTAAAAGATTATCAGCCTTCCTAACCACCTGTAATTCCCTTTTTAAAAACATGTCAACAACATGCAGTTCTTTCCCTTTTTCACATTTTTTCTTGAGTAAAAGGGAGGGACCATATATGCACCCGCACATGTGAAGAATGATCCAGAGCAGATAGTAGATGTACCTCATGCGGTCATTCTTAGCCCTCTCTGCCTGTTGTTCAGCCATTCTAGCATCTCTCTCTTCTATCTTCTTCTTCTTCCATTGAAAGAATAACTCAGGAGTCATAGGAGTTGTAGTTGTCACTTTGGCACGCTAAACCACGTTACATATTCTGTTAGATAACTTGATATAATATTAAATGGCATTGCTTATTATAAGGGGAAAAAATTCACCTGATTTTCAATCTCCTCTTCAATTGATATTTTTTCAGCTTCTTCCTCTAACAAAGCCTTCATCTGAGATTTTAAAACATATCCGGGGGGAAGCGCATGTCTATAGTGGCAATTCTTACCACCATTGGGGCAGACCCAAAACCAACCATATTGCTTCTTCTCTACTGCTTCCAAAAAGTATTTACAGACCTAAACAGAGTTACACAAGCAACATACAGTGATCATTTGAGTTTGCATAAGCCAAACAGCAAATACAATTTTAAAATAATGCAATATTATCAAACATCCAAAAGAAGCCCCATTGTAAATCATGAAAAAAGAAAATGTGAAATATCAAGCAAAACAGTGTAACATAGTTCCAAGTTCCAACAAATATAATGAAACATACTATGTCAGTTGGTTTGTTCTGATTATACTCCGTTTTCTTTGACTCCACCACCTTCTCCAAGGTCTCCTGATCCCAATCCTCCATTGTTTCTGACAAGATAAGAGCAAAACCAAAAAGTTAGAGAAGGGAAAGTCATCAAATCAAATCCAAAACAATATGGAACAAACGATTATCATCATTGAACTGTCATGCAATACCCTGGTCACGCTTATCACTGTATAAGTCAATCTTTTCCCCTTTCCTCTGAACATTCAAATCATGTGAGAACTTGCACTTGAAGCCCTTGGCACACTGCCCCACTTTAAAAAACTCACATAATATGGATTTGGGATCAACACCTGACCAAACTCAGATATATTAGTTTCCAGCAACAGTGAGTAAACCCATTAAGGAGGAGGAAAAAGTAGGAAACTTTGAATTCAAAATAACTCTGAGATTATTACCAACTGGCACTTTAGGCTGACTAACAGCGATTTTGAACAAATCATTCAGCTCCTTCTCCTTGGCCTTCTCTTCCTCCTTCTTTTTCTGTCATAATCATTATTCATTAAACAATGAGCACAAAAATCCAGTTGAAAACAAATCCCACATTTCTGGTGTTACCAACTCCAATGGATTAACCACGAGAAATACTCAAATGTATAATTAACAAAAAAAAGAGGTAAGATAAGGCATATATAGATTAGAGGGGCAAGACCTTGGCATCGACTTTGGAAGGATCGGGTCTGGGCTGCACGGATTGTTTGAGGTTCTGGACATATTTCTGGACTTGCTTGCTCTTGTTTTTGTTTTTGAGACCGAAGGTTTTGTCCTCTACAACCTTCTGCTTTTCGCTATATCAGCTTTTGATTGCTGCTTTTGGCGGCATCTCGAATCGGCATCAAAAAAATAATATGTATAGTTTCAATGAATATGGGGAGTGATCAAACTACAGGAAGATAGGTGGGTTGAAGTCCTATGTTTGTGTTCTGTAGGACGATGTGCCTGCCGGGGAGAGGATGTTTGGTTAGGTTAGGTTAGGGTTTGGAGTTTGGAAAAACGTACCGGGGATTGAGATTCGAGAAGTTTACGAAGAATTGGAATTCCCGATCTACCCCTCAGTCACCACACACTTGTGTGAGGCCAGTTCTGGAGCTCTCTTCTACGGGCCATTGTCCATTATCCACCCAAAAATAGGTTAACAAAAGTTTGAAGATTCGACCAAAAATAATTGAATGTAAATTTTTATTGGATTTAATGAATTTACACGACAGTGTAATTGTGTAAGAGTTTTACATTTCTTTAATAATGTGTTATTATATCATTTAATGGATATGATATTTTATGTGTAATTAAACTCATGAAATAATGTGATAACGCATTATTAGATAGCATTGTGAAACTTTTTTACATTGTAAGTGTACACTAATTAAACTCGTTTTATTTAGCTCGATGTGATTCAAAAGTGTGGATGGCGCACATTATCCTTGTTGTCATTCATTAAAGAGTTGCTTAAAATTTTAGTTCTTATTAATTGAATCCTCTAGACAAATAGTTATTACAATTTTAAAGAAAGGGTGAACTTAGCATTGATTAGATTAAAACGGATTATAGAGTGAGTTACTTAAAAATGTGGAGCATAGATGAACTATCATTTTGCTCCATCAGATATACAATAAAAATGTTAATGGTCGTGATTAATTACTTGTTGAAAAGGTACTACAAAAACTATGATATTGCAATGTGGTATTTAATTTTTGTCTTCAACTTGGATTCATCAAATAAGTAATTAATGTTGGGAGGCATTGTTGTAACCTCACAAGGATGTTGAGAAGCAATTGTCGCAACCATTAGCTGTGGCCAATGAGCACTCTACAAACTGACACCATATAGGGTGATGTGTGGAGGAGGCGTAATTGTGTTCACAATTGGCTTAGAAAAAATGGCCATCCTAATCAACAACAAGGTTTCCTATCACGCAAAAGTAGGTACAATGAAGAGGAGGATGAGGATGATAACAAATAAATATTACAACAATTATATAGTGGCAATGGTCAAGCCTCTTAGTTACTTAACCTATAAAATTGACAAGAAAATGAGGGATTAGCATTTTATTACACCACACCCAAGGGTGACATTTTTTGTGTTGGCCACTAAGAAGCATAATAATCTCAATCACATAGAAGGCGACAATGCAAAGAAATTAATGTTATTCAATCTCATGACGAGGACTCAATGGCCACACTAACAAGTGCACCATCACTAAGGTTGGATGACGATGAATTCCATCAACAAATTTAAAAATGAGGCTTTTTTGTTAAATTGCATGTCAATTAGAACTACATATGTTGATACCCTACCTAGTGCAACCTGACCTAACCTATGTTTACCTTCGTCGTTGGCTTTGGTATCTTCATCATTGCCAACTGGGAGGCTCGCTTCCATATTGGTCCCTATATCTTCCTCTCCTGCAATGCCTATACTGATAACTCTTTCTCCTTCATTTCGCGCCAAGTTCAACAACTTCCTAACTTTCATCGCCACTAACAACATCCTTTTGAAGTATTCATCGTCATTGTCAACCTCAACCCTTCTTGGTCCTCCTACTTCACCACCATGGTGAAAAACAACCTAGTTTTCTTCTAGATTTGAGTTGATTTCTTCAAACTTAGGTTCAACATGCTCGATCCCCTTGTAGTTTTGATGCTCTTAATGGTCAATGACATTGCTATTAGTGAAACAAGAAAACCTTCATTTTATTATGTTCAAATTTGTTATCTCCACTTTGGTTTTCAGGTTCATCATTAAAGTTGTTGATATTGGTATGTTGACCCCTCTACATCCTTATGATGTATGATTCAGAACCCATTTAACTTTTCTGTAAACAATTAATTTCAATTTATGGAAGAAGTTGAATTCATTTTACCTTTTTGAGAAGTTTATCCAAAATGACCCAATGCATAAGTGTTTGCTTTTTAATATACTTTTGAATCTAATTCTTGCTATGACATGGTTTATGCTTTCATCCTTGATAGCGTCTTGACATGTATTCTCTTTCATGTCAATCCGCATTTTTCTTTAGAATACAGAGAATAGGATAAATTTCAAACCTATAAGATATCTATACCTTGTTGCTGATGAGAAAGAAGAAATAGCTGCCACGCTGCAGGTTATAGTGTGCACCTGTTTTTTCCACTGTCTATTTAAGTAAGCTTTTATGAAAACAAAAATGAATCTTTATATATGGTGTACAGAAAACTTCTAAATCTTCTGCATGCTACAGGTCCTAATGCGGCTAGAGCAGGACCAAAAATTCACTGAAGACGCTTTTAGAAGAGCAGAGCAAGATCTTGCAGCTCAGGATTATACAGTTCACATGCTTTAGGTAACCCCTCTTGCGACAGTTATGCATTAAGTTTATATGGGGGGTCATAACTTTATGAAGCAAGGTTAACCCAAAGCTGTGACAACGTGAGTTACAATTTACAAATGGAAGCATATTGGCCTGCTCCTGAACACATTATTGCTGTAACAGCAAGGGCCAGGTATAGACGTCTTAGAGGATATTGATAGATCTTGGAACAACCATTTGTAGATATTTTCTTCGATTTTTTTTTTTAAACATGGTCAAGCGTGCAATTAAGTAAGACTGTAAGAGTGATCCGTCAATATGGACCAAGTCACAGTATCAAATTTCAATATGTCAACCGAATATGCAAAAATCCGTTACAGTTTATGAGATATGCAAAACTTTCACCACTAGCTTCACTGCTTCAACAATCAACACCATAGTAAAAGGAATTTCTTCTCACAATAAGTGTTTATTTAGAAAAAGAGGAGGATCAGAAAGCCTCCTAAAAGAAAGGAAAACCCCAAAAAAAGAACTCAGAACGAAAGTCACTATGCAAGGACTTTAATCACTATGACAGAAATTCTCTCCCAAAACATTGTAAATCTTAAATTATATACCATGTTTTGTTACTTTAATCAAGAGGAGCCAAAAAATTATAAACTATTTCAAGGGAAATGATTTCTTACCCCAAATTCTCAAGCTCAGATACAATTTTGCAGGTAAAATTTTCCAAGCATGGCTAATTCATATGGAAATACTTGCGTCCACTTAATTAATACACACTGACTACTTTTTGACCATTAATATGCGAATGAAACTATCCAGAATGTTTATTTGATAATTCATTATTCTACTCTCCTGCTGTCAAATCATCAGCCAGACCTGTTGAGAAGAGATGACAGCACGAGTGTCTTACCCATGCAACAAGATTCTGCTCTCCTGCAGATTTTTAATTGTCAATTACGTTCCTTCTGTAGACCTATAGCACTTTCAGTTCAGAATTACAGGCAAGATCACAAGAAACTCAAGCAACTAAGCATTCAGGTTTTGGAATTTGTTAAAGTCGGTCCCGTGTTTACTAATGCAAGAATGAGAAGAAAACAATAAGAGTATAAGACAGACAACTATAAACTCAGTCAGGAAAAAAAAAAAAAAAAAAAAAAAAAAAAAAAAAAAAAAGACCCTTAACATCATTGATCATTTTTTTAAAAAAGTAATTGAACAATTTTTTGATGGATGATAATTAGAAATTCATCCATATTCTACTGCAAATTGGTGCTACAGAAACACTAAGCTGATGAGACTCATAGTGACATAACCAGTATTTTAATTCTTAAACATTACATTACTCACAGCCAGTCCTTCTGCTGCAATTTCAATGGCAAATAAACTTCAGAGAGATACTGAAAACCAAAGGTGCTCAAAGCCTGTATTTCAGCCTTCTGCTTAGTTTTGACCATCAACGTCAATTCCTCAACCCAACCAGGATTCTTCTTGACAAAATCCTCCTCCAACAAGTCCTTCCCAGTCTTAATATCCTGCTCGGTCATGGGCAACCTACACTGCTCAGGTATCTTGTACTTGTCCAAATCACTAGGCCTAACCCCAAGCCACTTTATATCAGGGGTCGTCAAGTGAGCACTGTCATAAGACATGTTCTTGGACCCACACCCATAAACCGATAGAATCTTCAAACCATAGGGATCACTGTCCACCAGAGCCAACACAGGCAACTTCAACTCCATCTTCATCTTCCTCAAGAACAGCCTCGTGGAAACATCAGGCTGCCCCTTCGCAGTCACAATTATACACGGAAACCTGTTGTAGAACCTATCCTCAGCCAACCTCATATAAGCAGCATCCTTCTCCACCAAGAGAATGAACAAAGCATCACTCTGCATATCCCCAACTCGATCAATATTCGGCGGAATAGCTTTTCCTCCCATACCCATTTTCGTGCAATCAATCATATCCCCATTGTCACTGAAAATCAACCTTCCAACAACCACCCCTTTCTCTGCAGCAACTACATTTAGGCTTGACCTAGTGCAACCCAGCATGCACGAAACATCATCGAGTACGGCGTCGGATTGGATCTGATTCAAGTGCACGAATATTTGGTTTCAATTAATTAACTAATGTTTGGTTTACACTTAACATAATCCAGACAATGTATACTATTTATCAATTTCACTAATTTCCATCGATCCAGAGAATATAAGCTTAAAGATTATGATTATAAGGGAATACCTGATCCTGGAAGAGCTTAACATCGGTGTAGAAGAGGTCACGCTTGGTGACGTGGATACCTTTGATGCAGAGCTGGTGGATGAGTTGGATGATGCGGGCGGTGATGGCGGATTTGCGGACGGTGGAGATGTTGGCGAAGGGGCGGAGGGAGGACTTTTCCTTGAGGACGATGCGGTCGAGTTCAGGGACGTAGAGTTGGTTGGCAGCAGAGCGGGAAGGGACGTCGAAGGAGAAGCCTTGGCCAGAGAGGATGGAGTGTGCGATCTTGAGAACGAGGGATTCGATGTTGGATTGAACGGAGGAGAGGGAGAGATCGGCGACCTCGCGGCAGGCGAAGGGGAGTGAGAGTTCTTGGAGGGTTAGGGTTTTTGTGGCAGAGGAAGAAGAAGATGAAGTTGAAAAATCCTTCAGGGTCTCTAGGATCACTGAGTCTGGCTTCAGCTTGTTCTTGAAGGGTAGTGAGTCGCCGGTTGAGTCCGTTCGGCGACGCTTTTTGCTGTCTGCCATGGACTGGGCGGCGAAGCTGTGTTGGGGGGCGGGAAAATGGGAAATGAATGCCTCCGCTGATTTTGCTGGGACTGGATTTGGATTTGGGTTTGACCTTGACAAGACAAGGAGGGTTTAAGCGGTGTGCACTTTGCCTGTTTCTATCTTTTTTTTTTTTTCTTCTCAAGAAAGTAGAAAAAATAAACCACAGTTTTTTTCTCAAATATTTACAAACACTCTCAAAATATGATTATTTTTTTTTCATTTTTCTATGATGGTGTAATGGTACTCCTCCTATTAAAATGGAAACACCTTATATGTAGAGTCGTTTTTATATACATTGATTTTTTAATTAAAAATATCGGAATTTTCAATGAAAATGAGCAATAAAAATGGGCAATGAGTTTGTAGTATACAGAAAAGTTGAAAAATTTTCAAGCCACAAAAGAGTTGTGGCTCAATTGGCAACGCAGGCTGAGATTGTGGGAAGAGTTTCAGGGTTCGATCCCCACTAAACACATTCTTCGAGAGGGGTGAGAACACCAGACCACTCGTCAGGGGCCTACTACCCAGCCTATATCAGGCCCAAGTCAGGCCAGACCAATTTATTAAATAGAGCAGGCCAAGGCTTTTTCAAAAGTCTATATGTCTTTATAACAAAACAGGCCAGACTTCAGGCCATCAAAAAAGCCTTTTGAGCTTATCAGGCCGGTCTATTTAACTAAATATAAATAAAATACTAATATTTTTTATATTGCTATTATTATTATAAAGATTTGTTATTCCTTTTCCTTATAATTATATACTTATTAGCTTGTATAAACATTTAAGTATGTTAAAAACTTGAACTCATAAGTCTATTCATATATATATGCTTATGATATATTCAAGTACCTTACTATAAAACAGACTTTTAAACAGGCTTTCAGGCCTTGTCAGGCTTTAAATAGGTCAGGCTCAGGCCATAAAATAAAGCCTATGTCAGGTAACAAGTCAGGCTCAGGCCATGGATTTAAGGTGCAGGCCAGAACTCAGGCCTTGGAAAGCTAGTTCGGCTCGGCCTATTCCCATCACTAGGTAGGAGCCTTAACTGTGACTAGGCCCAGAATAGGATTGCCCCTGGTAATAGGGGATACCTATGGTTTATACCAAAAAAAAAAATTCAAGCCATAATTAATTCTTACATCAATAATTATAAAAAAAAAATATTACACATCCTTGCTCAAATAATCAAGATTAAAATGAATCACATAAACGGCAAAGCGAAAAGATAAAATACTTCCTAAGACATTAATTATTTATGATACTAAAGGATAGAGAAAAATAACATGTATTAGTGAATAATTCCATGTTATAATAATTTGTTTATAGTGTTTAATGATCCATAACATGAATGCAAGGAAAAATCACTGGAAATAGAGGTTGTAGAAATAGGTTATTTCACATCTTCATTTATAGTTTGTATTTTTTTCATTAGTTGGAAGTTCAACTCTAACAACAATGATTCTTCTATCCAAACCTTTCAATGCATGTAATCATAGTCATTACCTTCACAAAATACAAACAAGAAAAAGTCAATAAGTTATAAAAAAAGACCAAAGTATAATAGTTCAAAAGTGCTCTCTATTGAGTTCTAAAAAGTTGAGTCAAGATATGAGGTTAAGTCGGTCAAATGTATGTTTGGATATGTTGGGTACTTCGATGAATTATGAATAGGTCTTCATCGCGCACAGTGGGTGGTTCTACCTGTAGAGACACTCTAACACCCCAAGTTAGGAAGAATCCTTGTAGA